>PVIY010045938.1:0-18791 GCA_004026745.1 Myrmecophaga tridactyla | reverse complement strand
GTTAGGCCTAATTTTATGTAGGCTTAGTCTATCTTTTGCAGGGATAAGTTTCATAGGGACGAGCCCCAAGATCAAGAGCTCTGCCTATTGATTTGGTTGTCCCCACTGCTTGTGAGAGTATCAGAAATTCTCCAAATCGAGAAGTTGAATATTTTCCCCTTACTCCCCATTCCCCCAATGGAACTTTGCAAATACCTCTTTATTCACTGTTCAAATCACTCTGGGATTTATTGGGGGCATCACTCTAACCTGGACAAACCAACAAAATCTCATGCCTTATTCAAGATTCCATGTACTTACGGTGTTCAATTAAACCGACAATACAAGTTAAATTAGGAAATGCACTAGCCAAAATATAAACTTTGCACTCAATAAACATTTCTCCCTTTAGTCTCACACAGAAGTTAGTTTTAAAACATGGATGATATCATCTTTTACCCAGTCTTCAAATATACCTTAGTCCTATCCAGATCAGCTTCATTCATATCTCTACTCAATGTTTGATCACTCTTTCAACAGTTCTGAAAAGGCTTTCTTTCTCTCTCTCTCTCTTTCTTTCCTCCTTTTTTTTTTTTTAACTTCTTAACAGCTCATTAGATAGAACTGCTGGCATTCTTGGGCTTCAGCACTGCCGTGGCAATGGTGGAAGTAAGGCATATAGGTGAGGCAAAGTAACTAGTTAGGTGAATGGGGATAATCCCCTAAAGGGTGTATCTTCTCCAAGAAAAAGGAGGTGGGGCTCAGCTCAAGGTGTGGCTCTCCTTCAGGGAATTCAGGCCCCAGGAGATGCAAAACAGAAACCCCTAAACCTGCTTTCTACCTCAGCCTTTGTCTCAACCACACCACTGGCAAGGAGAGGCTGCTGAGAATTAAAGGCATGACATCACTTTATGCTGCTGGGAAGTTGCAGGCAGAGAAGTGCCACATGCTGAGCAGGACAAGAAATGCACAGAGTCTAGAGGCTTCATAGGAAAGTCTGACAACCTGTGGGATCTCATCCTCAGGGAAACTTGATACTGGTTACAAGCCCTTCTTAAGACGTGGTCCTGTCTGGTCTGGGGAAATCTGACTGGAGTCAATATCTTAGGAGACCCTCCTCAAAAAAGGTTCTAAATAAGCAGGGCAAGAAGCAGAAGGACAAGAGCTCAAAAATTATGACGAGTTAAGCAGAAGCTATGCTAGATGTGCTGGTTTAAATCTGTGGTGGACCCCAGAAAAACCATATTCTCATTCAATATTAATGGGTGGGAGCATTTTGATTGTTTCCATGGAGGTGTGTCTCCACCCATTGAAGGTGGAGTTGCTTACTGGAATCCTTAAGAAGAGGAAACATTTTGGAGAGAGTCCTTTTTGTAGAGCCATGAGAAAGCCAATAGATGCCACCATGTTCGCCATGTGCCCTCCAGCTGAGAGAGAGGCATTGAACTTCATTGGCTTTCTTGAACCAAGGAAACATTTTGGAGAATGGAGATTCAGAGAGAGCAGAGAATGCTGCAGCACCATGAAGCAGAGTCCATCAGTCAGCGCTTTGGAGATGAAGAAGGAAAATGCCTCCGGGGTAGCCTCATGAAACCGGAAGCCAGGAGAAGAAGCTTTCAGATGACGCCGTGTTCGCCATGTGCCTTTCCAAATGAGAGAGAAACTGTGACTGTGTTCACCATATGCCTTCTCACTTGAGGGAGACCCTGAACTTCATCGGCCTTCTTGAACCAAGGTATCTTTCCCTGGATGCCTTAGATTGGACATTTCTATAGACTTGTTTTAATTGGGACATTTTCTCAGCCTTAGAACTGTAAACTAGCAACTTATTAAATTCCCCTTTTAAAAAGCCATTCTGTTTCTGGTATATTGCATTCTGGCAGCTAGCAAACTAGAACACTAGAGGTCTAAAATAACCTGAACTGAATGCCAAAGAACAAATAGAGAACAAAGCCAACCAACAATAAAACTCTAGGTAAAAAAGTGAAAACAACCTCCAGAATAAACTAATTAAGGAAATCAAATGCCTAGACACCAGAAAAAAATGAATCACACTAGGAAAATGGAAGATATGGCCCAGTCAAAGGAATAAACCAACATTTCAAATGAGAAATAGGAGTTAAAACAATTTACTAAGGATGTTCTAACAGACATGCAAAATCACATCAAAAAATCAAATCAAAGAGTTGAAGGGAAGATATAGCAAAAGAGATGAAGATGAAAGATATTAGGAAGACATTGGGTAAACACAAAGAACTTGAAAGTTTGAAAAAACAAATGGCAGAACTTTTGGGAATGAAAGGCACAATAGAAGAGAAGGAAAAAAAATGAAGACCTACAACAGCAGATTTGAAGAAGCAGAAGAAAGGATTAAGGAACTAGAGGACAGAGGACAAGATGTCTGAAATCCTACACACAAAAGAACAGATAGGGAAAAGAGTGGAAAAATATGATCAGGGTCTCAGGAAATTGAATGACAACATGAAGTGCATGAATATACATGTTATGGGTGTCCCAGAAGGAGAAGAGAATGGAAAGGGGGCAAATAGACTAATGGGGAAAGTAACCACTGAAAATTTCCCATCTCTTATGAAAGACATAAAATTACAGATCCAAGAAGTGTAGTGTACCCCAAGCATAATAGATCCAAATAGAACTACCCCAAGACACTTACTAAATAGATTGTCAAATGCCAAAGACAAAGAGAATTCTGAAAGCATCAAGAGAAAAGCAATCCCTCACATGCAAGGGAAGCTCAATAAGACTGTGTGCAGACTTCTCAGCAGAAACCATGCAGGTGAGAAGGCAGTGGGATGATATATTTAAGATTCTGAAAGAGAAAAACTGCCAACCAAGAATTCTATACCCAGCAAAACTGTCCTTCAAAAATGAGGGGGAGTTAAAATATTTTCAGACAGTCACTGAGAGAGTTTGTGACTAAGAGACCAGCTCTACAAGAAATATTAAAGAGAGTACTACAGGCAGATAGGAAAAGACAGGAGACAGAGGTCTGGAGAAGAATATAAAAATGAAGATGATCTGTGTGCTGATTTGAAAAGATTTATGTGCCCTAGAAAAGCCATGTTTTAATCCTAATCAATCTTGTGGGAGCAATGGTTTCTTCTAATCCCTATTCAATACTATAGGTTGCAAGCTTGATTAGGTTATCTCCACGGAGATGTGACTCAATCAATTGTGGGTATTATACTTGATTAGATGGAGACGTGTCTCCACCCATTCTAAGTGGGTCTTGACTGACTGGAATCCTATAAAAGATGTATTTTGGAGAAAGCTTCAGAACACTGCAGAACCATGAAACAGAGAATCCACCAACCAGCGACTTTTGGAGATAAAGAAGGAAAACACCTCCTGGGAAGCTTCATGAAATAAGAGGCCTAGAGATAAAGCCAGCAGATGCTGCCATGTTTGCCATGTGCCCTTCCAGCTGAGAGAGAAACGCTGAATGTCATCAGCCTTCTTGAACCAAGGTATCTTTCCTTGGATGCCATACATTGGACATTTTTATAGACTTGTTTTAATTGGACACTTTCTCAACCTTAGAACTGTGAACTGTCCCCCTTTCAAAAGCTATTCCATTTCTGGTATATTGCATTCTGACAGCTAGCAAACTAGAACAATCAGTAAAGGTAAAAAGAGGGAAAAAAAATATGACTCTGAAAGACAAATTGGGAGAAAAGGCCTTAATAATAACATTAAATGCTAATGGATTAAACTTCCCAATCAAAAGATAAAGACTGCCAGGATGGCTTGAAAAACAGGACCCATCTATATACTGTCTACAAGAAACTTGCTTTAGATCCAAGGACAAAAACAGATTGAAAGTGAAAGGTTGGAAAAAGATATTTCATGCAAACAACAACCAGAAAAGAATGGGGATAGCTATACTAATATCTGACAAATTTTAGACTTCAAATGCAAAGCAACGAAAAGAGACAAAGACACTATGTATTAATAAAAGGCACAATTCATCAAAAAGACATAGCAATCATAAATATGTACCAAGCCAGAGTGCCCCAAAATACATGAAGCAAACACTGACAACATTGAAGGATGAGGAAGACAACTCTACAATAATATAGGGAGACTTCAATACATTAGTCTCACTATGGATAAAAGACCTATACAGAGGATAAATAAGGAAAGAGAGATTTTAAATAATACAATAAATGAATTATACTTAACAAATATTTATAGAACATTATACCCCACAACAGTGGGATGCATATTTTCCTCAAGTGCTCATGGATTATTCTCAAGGATAGACCATATGCTGGCTCACAAAGCAAGTCTCAATAAATTTAAAAAGATGAAATTACACAAAACACTGTGTTGGACCATAACAGAATGAAGTTGGAAATCAATAACACTCAGAGGGCCAGAAAATTCACAAATAAATGGGAGCTAAAGAACACACTCTTAAACAACCAGTGGGTCAAGGAAGAAATTACAAGAGAAATCAATAAATATCTTGAGGCAAATGAACATGAAAACACAACATATCAATACGTATGGGATGCAGCAAAGGCAGTACGGAGAGGGAAATTTATTGCCCTAAAATGCTTATATTCAAAAAGAAGAAAGAGCAAAAACCAAGGAATTAACCGTTCACGTGGAAGAACTAGAGAAAGAACGGCAAATTAATCCCAGAGCAAAAGGAGGAAAGAAATAATAAAGATTAGAGCAGAAATAAATGAAATTGAGAATATGAAAAGAATCAAGAAAATCAACAAACCAGAAGTTGGTTCTTTGAGAAAATGAATAAAATCAATGGATCCTTAGCTAGGCTAACAAGAGAAAAGAGAGAGGATGTAAATAAATAAAATCAGAAGAGGGTACATAACCACTGATCACACAGAAATAAAGGAGGAAATGAGAGGATACTATGAGAAACTACATGCTAATAAACTAAATAACAAAGATGAAATGAAAAACTTCGTAGAAAGTCATGAACAACCAGCATTGAAATAGACAACCTCAACAAACCAATCACAAGTGAATAGATTGAATCAGTCATCAAGAAGCTCCCCCAAAAGAAAATTCCTGGACCAGATGGCTTCACATGTGAATTCTACCAAGAATTCAAGAAAGAATTATTACCAATCATACTCAAACTCTTCAAGAAAATTGAAGAGGGGGAAGGCTATCTAATTCGTTCTATGAAGTCAACATCACCCTCATACCAAAGCCAGGCAAAGATACTACAAGAAAAGAAAATTACACACCAATCTCCGTAATGAATATAGATGCAAAAATCCTCAACAAAATACTTGAAATCAAATCCAGCAGCACATTAAAAGAATTATACACCATGACTAAGTGGGATTTATACCAGGTATGCAAGGATGGTTCAATACAAGAAAATCAATTAATGTAATACACCATATCAATAAGTTAAAATGGAAAAATCACATGATCATCTCAATTGATGCAGAAAAGGCATTTGACAAAATTCAACATTCTTTCTTGATGAAAACACTTTAAAGGATAAGAATGGAAGGGAACTTCCTCAACCTAATAAAAGGAATATATGAAAAACACACAGCTAACATCATCCTCAATGGGGAAAGACTGAAAATTTGCCCCTTAAGATCAAAGGAAAAAGACAAGGATGTCCAGTGTCACCATTGTTGTTGGACATTATGCTGGAAGGTCTAGGCAGAGCAATAAGGCAAGTAAAAGAAATAAAAGGCATCCAAATTGGGAAGGAAGAAGTAAAACTCTCGCTGTTCACTGATGATATGATATTATATCTTGAATATCTGGAAAAATCTACAGCAAAGCTACTAGAGCTAATAAATCAATACAGCAAAGTGATGGGGTAAAAGATCAATGCCCCCAAATCAGTTGTGTTTCTATACACAGTGATGATCAATCTGAAGAGGAAGTCAAGAAAAAAATTCCACTTACAATAGCAACCAAAAGAATAAAATATTTAGGAATAAATTTAACCAAGGATACAAAAGAGTTACACACAGAAAATTATAAGAAATTGCTAAAAGAAATCATGGAAGGCCTAAGTAAATAGAAGGGCATTGTGTTCATGGATTGGAAGACTAAGGATAGTTAAGATGCCAATTCTACACAAGTTGATTTATAGATTCAGTGCAATACCAAGTAAAATCCCAACAACTTACTTTGCAGAAATAGAGAAAACAATATTTAGGAATAAATTTAACTAAGGACACAAAAGACCTATACATAGAAAACTACTAGAAATTGCTAAAAGAAATCATTAAAGGCCTAAATAAATGGAAGGGCATATTATGTTCATGGATTGGAAAATTAAATATATTTAAGATGTCAATTTTAACTGAGCTGAATTACTGATTCAATGCAACACCAAATAAATCCCCAAAACTTACTTTGCAGAAATAGAAAAACCAATAAATAAATTTATTTGGAAGGGCACGAGTGCCCCAAACAGCTAAAAATATCTTGAGGAAGAAAAATGAAGTGGGAGGTGTCACACTGCATGACTTTAAAGCATATTACAAAGCTATATAGTGCTCAAAACAGCATGGCACTGGCATAAAGAGAGATATCCTGACCAATGGAATCAAATTGAGTGTTCCAAAATAGACCCTCTTATCTACGGAAAACTGATCTTCAATTAGGCAGTCAAGCCAACCCAGCTGGGACAGAGCGGCCTCTTCAATCAACCTTGTTTGGAGGACTAGACAGCAATATCCAAAAGAAGGAAAGAAGACCCCTATCTCATACCCTATACAAAAATTGACTCAAAATGGATCAAAGACATAAACATTAGAACCAAGACCACAAAACTTTTAAAAGAAAATGTAGGGAAATATCTTATAAATATTGTGATTGGAGATGGCTTCCTAGACCCTACACACAAAACTCAAACGATGACAAAGAAACAGATAAATGGGGAGTTCTCAAAATTAATCAGTTTTGTGCATCAAGGAACTCTCTCAGGAAAGTAGAAAGGCAGCCTACAAAATGGGAAACAGTATCTGGAAACTGCATATCAGTTAAGGGTTTAATATCCAGAATATATAAAGAGATCCTACAATTCAAAACCAAAAGACAAACAACTAAATTTAAATATTCGCAAAAGACATGATCAGACACTTTTCAGAAGAGGAAATACAAATGACTAGAAGGCATATAAAAAGATGCTCAACTTCACTGGCTATAAGGTAAATACAAATCAAAACCACAATGAGATATCATCTCACACCCATTAGAATGGCCATAGTGCCAGTTTGAGACTACTGTGTACCTCAGAAATGCCATATTCTTTAATTCTCATTCAATATTGTTTATGATGGGACCTTTTGACCAGGTTGTTTCCATGGAGATGTGATCCACCCAATTGTGGGAGGGGTCTTTTGATTAAGTGGTTTCCATGGAGATATGTCTCCACCATTCAATGTGGGGTTGCTTACTGGAGTCCTTTAAGTGAGAACACTTGGAAAAATCTTCAGAGCTGACACAGGCAGAGATGATTAGAGATGAAGAAAGAAAATGCCCCTGAGGAAGCTGTATGAAATGAGACGCCAAAGACCCCAGCAGATGCTAGCCATGTGCCTTCCCAGCTGCCAGAAGTGATCCTGGCCCATTGGCCTTTCTTAAGTCAAGGTATCATTCCCTAGATGCCTTAGTTTGGACACTTTTATGGCCTTAGAACTGTAAACTTGCAACTTAATAAATTCCATTTTAAAAATCTAGTCCATTTCTGGTATACTGCATTCCAGCAGTCTTAGCAAACCAATATAGCTGTTGTTAAAAAAAAAAAAAACACAGACAACAACAAGTGCTGGAGAGGATGTGGAGAAAAATGCACACCTGTTCACTGTTGGTGGGAATGTAGAATGCTGCAACTTCTCTGCAAGGCAGTTTGGCAGTTCCTCACAAAGCTAAGTATAGAATTGCCATATGATCCAGCAATCTCATTACTAGGTATATATTCAGAGAAACTGAAGGTAAGGATGCAAACAGACATTTGCATACTGATGTTTATAGTGGCATTATTCATGATAGCCAAGAGATGGAAACCACTCAAATGTCCATCAATGGACAAGTGGCTAAACAAGTCATAGTATATGCATACAATGGAATATTATGTAGATGTAAGACAGTACAAAGTCATGAAACATGTAATAACGTGGATAAAGCTTGAGGATATTACACTGAGTGAAATTAGACAGAAACAGGAGGACAAATACTGTATGGTCTCACTAATATGAACTAACATTCCTGAGTGAACTTTGAGAGTTAAAGTTAAGAACACAGGTCATCAGGAGATAGAAAGAGAGTAGAGATTGGGCAGCTGGTGCTGAAGGAGTACAGAATGTGCAACAGGACTGACTATAAAGATCCAAAAATGGATAGACCAATACTATCTGGTGGTAGCAGCAAAATATAAGAACACTCAATGAAGCTGAGTGTGAATATGGTTGAGGGAAAAGGGCTGGGGGCATTTGGACACAAAAAGGAAGACTAGAGGATAAAGACTGAGACGGTGTAAACTTATCAATGCCTAGGGTGGACAAGGATGGTGATTAAATGTACAAATATAAGAATGTTTTTCCACAAAGGAGAACAAATGAATGTCAACACTACAAGGTGTTGAAAATGGGATGGTATCCAGGAAAAAATACAATCAATGCAAACTAGGGTCTATCCTTAACAGTAACATTGTAATATACTTCCATTGAATGTAACACAACAATATGCCAAAACAAAACGGCAATAAGCAGGGGGTATGGGGGAGGGATATGGGATTCTTTGTGGAAGGAGAGGAAAGTGTCTTCATATAGACTGTGCTAGCGAAGGCATGGCTATGTTTTTATACCAGGAGCCACTGATTTTTTTCTTAGGTTGGATTGTATGGTGTGTGAATAATACTGTTTAAAAATGACCTGAGAATATAACTTATGTAGACAGCTTAATTGAACATCATAAGTACATGGAACTTTTAGTAGGGCATGGGATTTTGTAGGTTTGTCCAGAGTGATGCCTCGATAAATCCCAGAAGGATTTCAACAGTGAATAAAAAAGCATTTGCAAAGTCCCCTTGGGAGAATGGTGAGAAAGGGGGAATATTCAACTTCCCCAAGTGGAGAATTCTTGATATTCTCACAAGCAGTGGGGACAATCAAAGCAACAGGCTGAGCCCCCAATCTTGGGGTTTGTTCATATGAAACTTAACCCAACAAAGGATAGGCTAAGCCTACTTAAAACTAGGCCTAAGAGTCAGCCCCAAGAGAACCTCTTTTGTTGCTCAGATGTGGCCTCTCTCTCTCAGCCAACATGACAAGCAAACTCACTGCCCTCCCCCTGTCTACGTGGGACATGACTCCCAGGGGTGTGGATCTTCCTGGCAATGTGGTACAGAAATCCTAGAATGAGCTGGAACTCAGCATCAAGGGATTGACAAAAACTTCTCAACTGGAAGGGGGAAGAGAGAAATGAGACAAAATAAAGTGTCAATGGCTGAGAGATTCCTAACAGAGTCGAGAGGTTATCCTGGAGGTTATTCTTATGCCTTAAATAGGTATCACCTTTTTAGCTAAGGTGTAACAGAGAGGCTGGAGGGACCTGCCTGAAAATGTAGAGCTGTGTACCAGTAGCCATGTTTCTAGATGATGATTGTATAATGATATAGCTTTCACAGTGTGACTGTGTGATTGTGAAAACCTTGTGTCTGATGCTTCTTTTATCTACCTTATGGACAGATGAGTAAAACATAAGGATTAAAAATAAATAAACAATAGGGGGAACAAATATTAAAATAAATTTAGTAGATTGAAATGCTAGCAATCAACGTAAGGGGTATGGCATGTATGAATTTTTTTGTTTTCTTTTTATTTATTTTTCTGAATTGATGCAAATGTTCTAAGAAATGATCATGATGATGAATATACAACTATGTGATGAACATATAAAGAAATTTTTAAAAAATGACCAGAGAGGGGTGCGAGGGTAGCTCAGTGGTAGAATTCTCCCCTGCCATGCAGAATGTGGGTTCAATTCCCATGCACTTCCCCAAAACAATCAAACAAAAGAAACCAACAGAAACAAACAAATAAACAAAAATTCAACAAATGGTGCTTCAATAACAGGATACTCACATGGAAAAAGAATAAAATATGTCCACATCATACGGCATACAAAAAAAAAAGAGAGCGAGAGAGAGAGAGAGAGAGAGAGAGAGAGAGAGAGAGAGAGAGAGAGAGAGAGAGAGAGAGAGATTCAAGTGCTGGAGAAGATGTGGAGAAAGAGATGTACTGATTCATTGTCAGTCGGGAAGCTGAGAGGTCCAGCCCCTCTGAGGGCAGTGTGGTGGTTCCACAGGAGGCTAGGGGTGGGGTTGCCATATAATCTAAAACCCCGTTGCTAGGTGTATACCTGGAGGAACTAAGAGTGGGGGTGCAAATGGACATTTGCACACTGGTGCTTATGGCTGCAGTGTTTATGATTTATAATGGATGGAGGTGGCCTGAGGTACAAAGACTGAGGAACAGAAGGGGGAACTGTGGTGTATAGAATGCATTACTGAGTGGCCTTGAGCAGGAATGACGTGAGGCATGCAACTAGGTGAATGAACCTTGAGGACTGTATACTGATTAAAATGTCAGAGACAAACAGGCAAATATCATCATGTCTCGCTCATATGAACTAATCACAATATACAAACTCAGAGAAGAGAAGTCGAGAGTCTGGGTTATCAGGTTGGGGCCTGTCGTAAAGGGTCTTAGACTGTAAGTTCTTACAGCAGTCCCATCTATTCCAGAATTGTAAGTTATTTCTAAATTCTGAGATGCTGAGCTCTTTGTGTATAATCTGGTAATTCCCTGGAACTTCGGGTATCTGTGTGACAGCTGAGACTCAGAGTTAGAACACTGAAGCTGTGAAAGTCAGTATTATCCCATACAGCAATTGTTTACAAAGTTGAAAAGGTGATCAGATTTCAACTAGTTATGAATGAAACTGACTTGGATAGGACTAAGGTACATTTAGAATACAGGGTAAAGGATGATATGGTCTATATTTTAAAACTTCAACTTTTGTGTGAGACCAAAAGAAGAGATTTTTATTTAGTGCAAAACTTATATTTTTGGTAGCACATTATCTAATTTAACTTGTATGGTCAGTTTATTTGAACGCTGTAATCACATGGAGTCTTGAATAGGAAGTGAGATCTTGTTGGTTTGTCCAGGTTAGTGTGATGCCCCGATATATCCCAGAGTAATTTGGGCAGAGAATTAAAAAGCATTTGCAAAGTCCTCTTGGGGGACAGCGGACAAAGGAGGAAATATTCAACTTCCCCATTTGGAGAATTCCTGATATTCTTACAGGAATTGAAGACAATCAATTCAATAGGCTGAACCTTCAATCTTGGGGCTTGCCCCTATGAAACGTATTCCTACAAAGGAGAAGCTAAGCCTACTTATAATTATGCCCAACAGTCACCCCCAGAGAGCCTCTTTTGTTGCTCAGACGTGGTCTCTCTCTCTAAGCCAACTCAGCAGGTGAACTCATATGGGCCATGATTCCCAGGGGTGTACATCTCCCTGGCAGTGTGGGACAGGACTCCTGGGTTTGGACTGGGATCTAGCATCATGGCTTGAGAAAACCTTCTTGACCAAAAGAGGGAAGAGAGAAATGAGATAAAACACAGTCTCAGTGGCTGAGAGATTTCAAACAGTCAAGAAGTTATCTTGGAGGTTATTCTTACGCATTTTAGATATCTCCTTTTAGTATGGTGTATTAGAGCGGTTGGAAGGAAGTTCCTTCCAACTGTGTTCCAGTAGCCTTGATTCTTGTTGACGATTGTTTAACTGCATAGCTTTTGCAATGTGACCATGTGATTGTGAAAATCTTATGTCTGATGCTCCCTTTATCCAGGCTATGGACTGATGAGTAAAAAAAATAAAGACAAAAACAAATAAACAATAGTGGTGGTGGGGATAAGGGGTAAAAAAGAAAGGGGGTAGGTTGTAATACTAGCGGTCGATGAGAAGGAAGGGTAAGGGGTTTGGAATGCATGAGTTATTTCTTTTTTCTTTTACTTCTTTCTCTGGAGTGATGCAAAGGTTCTAAAAATGATGATGGTGATGAATATACAACTATGTGATGATACTGTGAGCCACTAATTGTGCATTTTGGATGGACAGTATACTGCAAAAGTCTTTATTTACCTGTGCCCACAGCTTGAAGACTCTCTCCCAAGCAGCTTTACCTTATGCTCCGGGATACATTTAGCAATTTCTTTTCCTGGGGGAGTTATCAGCAGGATGCATAAGTTTGCTGTTCTCTGCCTGCGTTCTTTTCATTCTCCCCCAGCCAGTCTGCCAAGTTTCCCAAGAAGGGAATATATAGTTACCGGCTGTGTTAGTTAGATTCAGTTGTCAACTTGGCCAGGTGAGCACACCTAGTCTTGTTGCTGCGGACATAAGCCAATGGTACGTGAACCTCATTTGTTGCTAATTACATCTGCAGTCGGCTAGGAGGCGTGTCTGCTGCAATGAGTGATGTTTGACTTAATTGGCTGGTGCTTAAATGAGAGAACCCAAGGTAGCACAGCCCAAGCAGCTTGGTATTCCTCATCTCAGCACTTGCAGCTCAGCCCAGGCCTTTGGAGATGCAGAAAGAAGTTACCCCGGGGAAAGCTGTTGGAACCCAGGGGCCTGGAGAGAAGACCAGCAGAGACCATTCTGTGCCTTCCACGTAAGAAAGAACCTCAGTGGAAAGTTAGCTGCCTTTCCTCTGAAGAACCAACAGAATAAATCCCCTTTTATTAAAAGCCAATCCGTCTCTGGTGTGTTGCATTCCGGCAGCTAGCAAACCGGAACACCGGCTTAATAAAAGATATAAAAAATAAGTATTATCAAGCCTGTATATTACAACATGCTATAGAGCATAACTTAGGAAAACAGGGAAAACCCTGCTCTGTTCTAGAGGAAGCTTATAGAAGTCATAAAAGAGTATACCAGTGTAGATCCAAATTCTAAAAAAGGGCAAATTAAGTTGAACACCTACTTTATAGACCAGCTAGCCTCAATCATAAAGAAGAAAAAAACTGCAAAAAATGCCATCAGGCCCCAAACATCTGTGAGTAACCTTATGAATTCTGCCTTTTCTGTCTTTAATAACCAAGACAGGACTGCGGAGGAAGAGAAAGCAAGGAGAGACGGGACTGAGGCGAGGCTCATAGCTCTAGCTGTAAACAGTAAGCAGCCATCTCAGGGCCCCCCTGGGCAGAAGCTGCCTGGAGCCCCCCACTGCTGTGGAGACTCAGGGCACTGGACACGACAATGCCCCCCAAGAATAAAAGAAGTCCAAGGGATGAAAAAAGTCCCAAGGCCCTGCCCTAAATGCAGGAGAGCTGGACACGGCCTGGGACCATGCCGAGCCCTGAATGGGGAGCAAGGCCGCCCCGAGAGCCCAGTGGATGCCACCCAAGACCAGTAGCTCCCTGGACCTGAGGGAAGAATGTGGATCTCTCTGAGTCCCAGGTAATCCCTTGATATGGCAGTGTTACCGGACAAAGGTAGCAGATTCTTTTTTTAAAAATATTTTTATTGAGAAATCGTCACACACACATATTCCATACATGATGTACAGTGGCTCACAATATCACCACATAGTTGTATATTCATCACCATGAACATTTCTCAGAACATTTAATCATCACTCCAGTAAAAAAATGAAAAGAGAAAACTCATACATATCATACCCCTTACCCCTCCCTCTCATTGACCACTAGTATTTCCATCTGCCCAATTTATCTTACCCCTTATCCCCCCAATATTTATTTTTTATTCGTATTTTTTTACTCATCTGTCTATACCCCGGATAAACAGAGCATCAGACACAAGGTTTTCACAATCACACAGTCACACTGTGTGCTAGTTTGAAAGGATGTATGCCCCCTAGAAAAGCCATGTTTTAACCAAAATCCTATTTCATAAAAGTAGAATAATCCCTATTCAATACTGTATGTTTGAAAGTGTAATCAAATCATCTCCCTGGATGATGTGATTTAGTCAGGAGTGTTTGTTAAGCTGGGTTAGGTGACAACATGTCTCCACCCATTCGGGTGGGTCTTGATTGGTTTATTGGAGTCCTATAAAAGAGGAAACATTTTGGAGAATAGGAGATTCAGAGAGAGCAGTACCACAGAGCAGAGAGTCCACGAGTCAGCGACCTTTGGAGATGAAGAAGCAAAATGCCTCCCGGGGAGCTTCATGAAACCAGAAGCCAGGAGAGAAAGCTAGCAGATGACGCCATGTTCGCCATGTGCCCTTCCAGATGAGAGAGAAGCCCTGACTGTGCTCGCCATGTGCCTTCTCACATGAGAGAGAAACTCTGAACTTCCTTGGCCTTCTTGAACCAAGGTATCTTTCCCTGGATGCCTTTGATTGGACATTTCTATAGACTTGTTTTAATTGGGACATTATTTTGGCCTTAGAACTGTAAACTAGCAACTTATTAAATTCCCCGTTTTAAAAGTCATTCCATTTCTGGTATATTGCATTCCAGCAGCTAGCAAACTAGAACACACTATAAATATTATATCTTTATACAATTGTCTTCACAAATCAAGGCTACTGGAACACAGCTCACCAGTTTCAGGTGCTTCCCTCCAGCCACTCCAATACACTATAAACTAAAAAGGGGTATTTATATAAGTATAAGAATAACCTCCAGGATAACCTCTCAACTCTGTTTGAAATCCCTCAGCCACTGAAACTTTATTTTGTCTCATTTTTCTCTTTCCTCTTTGGGTCAAGAAAGCTTTCTCAATCCCTGATGCCAGGTCCGAACTCATCCCAGGAGTCCTGTCCCACATTGTCAGGGAGATTTACACCCCTGGGAGTCATGTCCCACGTAGTGGGGAGGGCAGTGAGTTCATCTGCTGAGTTGGCTTAGAGAGGCAAATCTGAGTAACAAAAAAGGTTCTCTGGGGGTGACTCTTAGGCTTAGTTTTAAGTAGGCTTAGCCTATCCTTTGCAGGAATAAGTTTCATTGGGGCAAACCCCAAGATCAAGGGCTTGACCACAGATTCTTTTGCCTGAAGCAGTCAATAACCAATTCCTGAGGCACTGGGCTTTCAAAGAGAGAAAGAGTATTACTAGGCACATGGTAGGAGAGCAGATGGTCTAGTGGCCCAAAATCTGTCTCCCCAAACTGCAGTAAGTCTGATAGTTTTATTAGAGAAAAGATGGGCAGGTTTAAGATAATGAGCACAGTGGCCCCAGATGAAGCAATTAGAGGTGATCTAATTATTGAGCATGCTTAGTCACAGAACCTACGTAAGAAAATGGTGCAAGGAGGTCTAAGGGACTTGTAGGTTAAAGTCTAAGCGACTGCATATGCCAGGCAGGCCTACTTGGGCTAGATCCGGGCTAGATCCGGTTTTGTACTTGGGGTGGGCTAGTTCTGGACTGAAACAAGGCCCTTCATAAATAAGCATTAGGGGCTTTCCTCAGTGATCACAAGACTCAAGTTGAAAAACTGGCTAAATGAGTAAAATAAAGGTTAGTAACAAGGTTTTTACAGACACAGGGGTAGAAGATAAAGACTATACAATCAGCATCAGAGATCAAGGAAGCTGGATTACAGCTTAGAGATTTCAGGTATTTCCCTCTGTCTACGCCAATATAGCAGAAAACAAAAAGGAATGTCTATATAATGATTCAGCAAGCAAAATCAGCCCTTAAATCCTAATTTCTCATTTACAAGTCCTCCCTCTTGTTTGATAATTATTTCTCAATCTTGAGGGATTGAGAAACGACTCTTCTAACTGCTTCAAGGCTGAAAAGGGGCGTAGTTATTAAGGGGCAAAAGGATGAAACCATTTGTTTTTCGTGGAGAGTCCAGTATCTCTGGGTTTCAGAGCTTCTCTGGCATTGGAACTATCTAGAGGTTTTATGTCTCAGAAAAATAAACTTAATAAGTAAAATTTTGTAGAGCCCAGGATATCTTTTAGGGTTTCCAGGAACCCTGTTGTTTGGGGTTGGCCATACTGTGGCCATTTGCAATATCTGGTTGAAACTTGCATAAATGTAACCTCTAGAATGACCTCTACTTGATTTGAAATCTCATAGCCACAAAAATTCTATTTCTTTTCTCCTTTTTGGTCAGTTAATCCACCATGCCAGGGCCAGTCTTATCCTTGGGATTTGTGTCCCATGATGCCAGGGCCAGTAATGTTTCATGATGCCAGGGCCAGGCTCATCCTTGGGACTTATGTCTTACAATGCCAGGGCCAGTTATGTCTTGTGATGCCAGGGCCAGTGATGTTTCATGATGTCAGAACCAGGCTTACACCCCTGGAAATTATGTCCCACGTAGGGGGGATGATCAGAGTTTGACTTAAACGGAGACCACATTTGAGTAACAGCAGAGATTTTCTGAAGAATGACTCTTAGGTACTAATCATAAGTAGGTTCAGTTTGCTATTACAGAAATAAGCTTTGTAAGGGCAAGCCTCAAAATTGAGGTCTTGCACAAATGAAATCAGAAAGAAGGATAGACAATAAAGACTGATATGGTGTAATCTAGGATTGCCTAGAGTGTATAATGATAGTGACTAAATGTACAAATTTAAAAATGTTTCTGCATGAGGAAGAATAAAGGAATGTCATTACTGCAGGGTGTTGAAAATAGATGGTAATTAATATTTTAAAATTTTAACTTATGTGTGACACTAAAGCAAAAAATGTTTATTTCGTACAAAATTTATATTTTGACTAGTGCATTTCCTAATATAACTTATGTAGATAGTTGGTTGAACAACATAAGTACATGGAACCTTGGGTAGGACATGAGATTTTGTTGGTTTGTCCACAGTGATGCCCCGATGGATCCCAGAGTGATATGATCAGTGAGTGGAAAAGTATTTGCAAAGTCCCCTTTGGGGAATGGGGAGAACGGGGGAAAATTCAACTCCCCAAGTTGAATTCTTGATATTCTCACAAGCAGTGTGGACAACCAAAGCTATAGGCTGAGCCCCCAGTCTTGGGGTTTCTTCATATGAAACTTAACCCCACAAAGGATAGGTCAAGCCTACTTAAAATTAGGCCTAAGAGTCACCCCCAAGAAAACCTCTTCTGTTGTTCAGATGTGGCCTCTCTCTCCAGCCAACACAACAAGCAAACTCACCACCCTCCCCCTGTCTATGTGGGACATGACTCCCAGGGGTGTGGATCTTCCTGGCAGCGTGGGACAGAAATCCTAGAATGAGCTGAGACACAGCATCAAGGGATTGAAAAAAAACCTAGAATGAGCTGAGACTCAGCACCAAGGGATTGAGAAAACCTTCTCAACTGAAAGGGGAAGAGAGAAATGAGACAAAATAAAGTGTCAATGGCTGAGAGATTCCAAACAGAGCCGAGAGATTATCCTGGAGGTTATTCTTATGCATTAAATAGATATCACCTTGTTATCCAAGATGTAATGGAGAGACTGGAGGGAACTGCCTGAAAATGTAGAACTGTGTTCCAGTAGCCATGTTTCTTGAAGATGATTGTATAATGATATAGCTTTCACAATGTGACTGTGTGATTGTGAAAACCTTGTGTCTGATGCTCCTTTTATCTACCTTATCAACAGATGAGTAAAACATACAGAATAAAAATAAATAATAAGGGGAACAAATGTTTAAATAAATTTAGTAGATTGCAAGGCTAGTGATCAATGAAAGGGAAGGGTAAGAGTATGGTATGTATGAACTTTTTTCTGTTGTCTTTTTATTTCTTTTTCTGAATTGATGCAAATGTTCTAAGAAATGATCATGATGATGAATATGCAACTATGTGTGATGATACTGTGAATTACTGATTATATATGTAGAACAGAATGATCATATGTTAAGAATGTGTTTGTTTGTTGTTATATTTTTTTAATTTAACAATTAATTTAAAAAATTGAGGTCTTGGCTTATTAAATTAGCCCCTCTTGCTTAAGAAAACGTCAGGAATTCACCAGTGGGGAAGTTTAATTGTTCTATTTCTCTCCATCCCTCAAGGGACTTTGTAAATGCTTTGTATCTGCCCCAAATACTCTGAAATGCATTGTGGTATAAAATTAACTTGTACAGAATATTAAGATTTTATTCCTTTTTCTAGGAATAAAATAAATAAATCTGATTTAGGTTGTTTAAATAAACTGACCAGGCAGTTGATTTACTATAGTTTTAACCAGATCTGTTCCAGTCACATCTTTTGTTTTGGAAACCAGCACATGTGTAATAGTGATATATATTTTTTCTTTTCTTAAAAATTTTTTATTAAATAAAAAAATTACAAGAAACACAAACATTCCCAACACATACACTCAGCAATTCACAATATCATCACATAGTTGCATATTCATCATCATGATCATTTCCCAGAACAATAGCATCAATTCAGAAAAAGAAATAAAAGGACAACAGAAAAATAAAACAAACAGAAAAAAAATTTTTTACATACCATACCCCTTACCCCTCCCTTTCACTGATCACTAGCATTTCAAACTAAATTTATTTTAACATTTGTTCCCCCATTATTTATTTTTATTCCATACGTTCTACTCATCTGTTGACAAGGTGGATGAAAGGAACATTAGACACAAGGTTTAAACATTGGTGTGTAAATGTCCATTTGTGTCCTTGCCCTCATGTCCTTTGAGTAGAGACAGCATATAGATGGGTCCTGTTTTTTAATCCATTCTGCCAGACTATGTCTTTTGATTGGAGAGTTTAATCCATTAACATTCAGTGTTATTACTGCATGGGTAGTACTTTCTTCTACTATTTTGCCTTCTGGATTTTATAT
>PVIY010045937.1:0-18783 GCA_004026745.1 Myrmecophaga tridactyla | reverse complement strand
GAGAAAATAGAACATTTATGGCACTGATGAAGAACAGGAAATAGGTACAACTTATTTGCAAACAGCCTAGCATTATCTACTAGTAGGGTGACTATGCATCCACTTCACCACTGAACAATTACACCCCTATTTGTATACTCAAAAATATACCATATGTGTACTACTTACAAGACACTCTAAGCAAAACTACCTATTACAGTTTAACTGGAAACAGCCCAATGTCCATCAATATAGAATGGATACAAATTTTATTTGTATCTATTGCTTGTAATACTATTTCATGTCAAATGACAATTGAAAATTATGAACTACTGTTACATATGGAAAAATATTTGAATCTCACACTGACATAAATGTTTAGTAAAAGAGACCAGGTATATGAGTCTATACTATATGCTTCTACTTATATCAAGTTCAAAAACAGGAAAGAAAAATCTATGGTGGTAGAAATCACAATAAAATTTATTTTTAAGAGGAAGTTAATAGCTGAGAGCGTGCACATGGTAAATATGTGGGGTGCTAGGAGTATTCTATATCTTTATTTGGGTTGTGATTACATGAATGTATCAATTTGTAAATCCCCATCAAGGTATGTACTAAATATCTGTGTACTACATGATATTTTAATTACTTCCATTGTGATCATAGAACATACTTTGTATTATTTAAATCCATTTAATTTATTTACATATGTTTTATGGCCTAGTGTATGATGTATCCTTGTGAATGTTCCACATACTAAAAAGAATATAAATCCTTGGGTGGCTGCCGTGGCTCAGCAGGCAGAGCTCCGGCCTGCCATGCTGGAGGTCTGGAGTTCGATCCCTAGTGCCTCCTGCCCATATGCAAATTAAAAAAAAAAAAGAATATAAATCCTGTTGTCATTGGATAGGTTGTTTTATAAATATCATGACATTAAGCTGGCTGATAGTGCTGCTCAAGTTTTAAATATACTTACTGATCTTCTGTCAATTACTAAGAGTGGAATATTGAAATATATAATTCAATATTAAATTATTCAAATATAATTTTTGAATTGTTTATTTCTCCTTTCCATTCTGTCATTATTTGCCTCATGTGTTTTAGGTTCTATTGCTAGCTACATATATATTTATCATAACTTTACTTTCATGATCTATTGTTTGTTCCATCATTGTGAAATGCCCTTGTTTTTCTTTACTTATATATCTTGTCATTAAATTTACTTTGTCCTATATTAATATAGCAACTTCAGCTTCCTAGTGGTTACGATTTACATCTTTTCCCACACTTTTACTTTCAACCCTATTGCGTCCTTGAATCTAAAATGTGCCTTTTTTAGACAGCATATATTGGAACATGCTCTTTAATATAGCATGATAATTTCTGACTTTTGATTGGAGCATTCAATAAAGTAATATTTAATGTAATCATTGATATGATTGGATTTGTCTGGGCACTTTGTTTTTTCTATGTCTAATACTCTTCTGTTCTTCCTTTTCTCCTTACTGCTTTCTTTTTTGTTAAGTACACTGTTATTTAGTGTGCTCCTGGCTTTTATTATTCATAGAGCAGCAGATTAACTGGAGTAATCTACTCATGATATGGGCAAGATTTGCCTAAGGTCTTACCCAATTTTACAAGCATATATCAATCCTTTGCCTCCCTCAAGCCTACCAACATCCCATTATACTAACAATTGCATGACTAAGCCTTAGAATCAGCAGGCTGGGAGATACTTTCTCTCTCTGGTTTTAAGAAGTACAAGGTCACATGTAAGAGGATGTAGAAACAGAGAGGGCTGAAGAATTAAAAACAATAGTTTAATTTACCACGGACAGTATGATGCCTCTTCTGGAAAGAAAGAGAAGTTTGAAAAACTTGGGGAAAGCTGAATTTAATAAAAAATATAATTCTTATATGTTTTCCTTAAAAATGCATTTTTTATATTTCAAAAAAATTATTGGGCAGTTCGTATATGTAAGGGGTTTTGCTTACTGTAAAATTCTATGTTTCAAATCTTCTTAAATACAAAAACTAAGAACCACCTTTCTTTTTCTTCTGAAATCTCATGGTACTTGTTTTTTCTTATGGAAGAAAACTTTGTAACTTACATCACAATTAATTTTATATCTTCAAGAGAATATATACTTCCTAAATCCAGGTGAATATCTAGGTTGCTAGTAAATTCTATAGTGCACTATGATATAGGAAAGGTTTAGTAAATGTTTAGTAGTAATAAAAAAATTCAATCATTCAGCATGCCAACTGCACTTCAAGTCTCAATAACTTAGGATTCTAATGAGGTGATAATAATGGTGTCCTGTACATCATTGAAACAGCCTCTATCTTTAAATTGCAGTGAATTCAAGTCTTGCCATCTAATTAAGGAAGATCAGTAGGGACTTTTGAACAAAGACCTGACAAAAGCTAGGGAATCAGTCAGCTATTTGAGGAAAGAATGTCCTAGAAAGGAGAAATAGCATGTACAGTTTCAGAGTTGGGAGGATGCTTACATATTGTGGGAATAGAAATAATGTCGGTGTGACTGAAGCTAAGTCAGCAATATGCAGAGTAGAAAGAGATGAGGTCAGAGGAGCCAAGTCATTGAGGGTATTTTTCATTAGTGTGAGGATTTGGCATTGAATCTGGTTGGAGTGGGAAGTCATTAAAAGGCAGTGATTAGAGGAGTGACATAATATGACATATTTAGCAACATCACTCTGACTTCTGGCTGCTCTATAGGGAATAGATGATAGGAGAGTTAAGAGTGGAAACTGTTGTAATCATCCAAACAAGTTGATTTGCTATCGTGGAAGCAGTATTGGTATTGAGAACTGGTCAAATTCTGAATGCATTTCAAAGGTAGAGCTGATAGGAATTACTCACAGATAGAACGCGGTTGTGAAAGATGAATGGGGGTCATGGTGTCTCCAAGGTTTGTGTGTCTGTGTGTATGCATGTCTGCTTGTAAGCAACTGAAAAAATGGTTCACATATTTGTGGAGGGACTATGATTTTAGCTCTGGTCATGTGAAGTGTTAATATATACTGATAACTATTCAAGTAGAGCTGTCAAGCTCAACATTTCAGAGAACAGAAATTCAGGTGTCCTCAGCTCTTAGCCAACTAGGAGAAATACATGTTAAAGACTAGGTGAGATAAACAATGAAATGAATGTAACATGAAGAATAAAAAGTAGTGGGGTCTTTCATTATTTAGAGGTTGGAAGGTAAGAAGGAGTTAGCAAAGCAGACAAAGTAAGAATGACTGAGATGAAAGGAATATGAGGACTATGGCCCTCCAAATATCAAGTAAAAAAATACGGAATAAATGAAAGTCATCGCATACACCAAATGCTTTTAATAGGTCAAATAAGATGACAGTAAAAACAGAACATTGGATTTTACAGCATGGAGGCAATTGGTGATCTAAACATTAATACTTAAATTAGACTGTAAGGGAGAGTAAAAATCCAGATAACATGGTGTTTAAGAGGAAATGAGCTGAAACAATGGGGGGCAGAAAGTATAGATAAATCCAGAAATTCTAAATAAATTACAGCATAGAAAGAAGTTGTGCTGGGAAGAATTTCTTTTACTATAGAACAATATTGCATCAGGTTTATATATGGATTGGTATATAATAAGACACTAGAGAAGGGAAAAATGGATAATGTAAGAAGATGAGAGAGGGAAAGTATTATGGTCTTGTCTTTGAGTAGATAAGCAGAAAGAGGATCTAGTGCCCAGAGAAGGAATTGGTTCCAGAGACATGGGCAGTTCATTCATAATAATAGCTGGGAAGTAAAAGTACACGTACCCAGAAGAAAAGATATGAAGATATAAGATTGTAGAAATTTTCTGATTTTTTTGTTTCAATGTTCACTGATACTGGAAACAAAGTCATAAGGTAAGAATGGAAACAGAGGATATGGTGATTGATATTTGAGGAAAGGGGATAATGTACAAAATATTTTCCTGGAAAATTGGAGAATGAATGGACTAAGGATTTTTTTTTTCTCTTGTTGTTGTTGTTTTTTTTACATGAGCAGGCACTGGGAACTGAACCCAAGTCTCCGACATGGCAGATGAGAATTCTGCCTGCTGAGCCACCATGGCCTGCCCTAAGGATGTATTTTGATATCTGGATAGCGATGAGCCCTCTTGAGATAAATGGTGATAAATTTGAATTGTGTGCTTTTCTTTAGACAATTTAGACAGTTGCCTGGGTATAGACACATAATGGGTTGAGAGATTTACCAAGGTTAGAGTTTGCAAATCCAGTTGAATGAATTAAGAGAAGATAGAGATAGTTAGGGTTTAAGAAAGGTGGCAATTCTAAAGCCTGGCTATAGAATCCAAGCTTTATTGGAAGGAACATGAAGACATGAGGGTTCTCATATGACAAAGAGAAACTGATGGGAACAATTTGTCTGGGTGGAGCCAAGGAATTTTGGGAGGTGGGGTACTGAAAACATAGGAAGTGGTGATTAGAAAACAGGATACTTAGAGAAATTGCTATTATTGTTAAGGATATTCTAATATGATGATAAAAACATAGGTTGAATATTTTCTAAGGGTGGGCGTGTTAAACGCTATATGACATCTATCCAGTAAGAACAAGAAAACTGCAGTTGTAGCTTAGAGAACACAAAGATTGTGAGGAGAAGGACGATGGGTACTGAGAACATGTTCCTGAGATAAAAGACATTTGAATTGGATTTTTAAAAATGTGGCGCCTAGGAAGACATTTGTCTAATTAGAAAAGATATAGCCAGAGGCTTGAAAATGACTCAGAAATACTGCTGTACTGGCAAATGGGCTCCCCAAGGAGGGTGGAGGTAGGAGCAAAGAAATCACTGACTAACAGCATTTGCCAATTCCATGTTGTAAATATTCTCACCATGGTCAATATCAAGCTCATATGTTTTCACCTACTGCTGAGTAAGAAGGTGATGTGTAACTTTTCTCTGCTGAGCTAGCATGACTTGGTTTGGAGACATCAGTACTGCCTTTTAATAAATGTAAAAGTAAATGAGTCAATTTGATAATTCCTTTTTAGTGTCTTTACTCCAGATTCTCAAGAAAATAAATACTCTATTTATCTCAATGTAGTTTAAGCATTAAAGTCTGAGAAGACTAGTCATAACATAAAATACTGAAGTAAAAAAAGTACGTATTGGTTAAATGCAGTTCATCTTTATTTTTAAGGTTTGCTAGCTAATGCCCATACCTTTTAATGTACTGAGAGCACATTTCTGATATTATTCCCTGGATTTCCAAGTGTAACCTTGACATCAATATACAAATGGGTTGTAATTGTTCCCAATAAAAATTTCTCCTTTGACCTCACACAAAAATGTTCATATTGGATATGGTGATGTTCAACTCTTAATCATTCAACTTCCCAATTTTATACATGCATAATGTGAAAGATAATTACTGACATCTTAAGAGAAATGAGCAGGGATTAACATATGGAGGATGACTTACAAGAGAGAGCTTACAAATGAATCAAACAGGAAAGATAATTAAGGTGAAAGGATTATTTAAATTGGGAAGGAGAAAACATTAAGAATTTTTTTTAATGTCTAGCACAATCTTTCATGGACTGCTTAAATGTTAAATGTTATTTTTAATGATGGTTTCTTATATTTGTATTATCATACAAAATTTACATAACACTTTCACATAAATTTTCTCTCTTAAGCAGCTGTACCATTTTTGTTTTCCTAGAATACTGTAAAAAGATGTAGCATTATCAGATTTATTCTACACAGTAAACACAACCCTGATGATACTAAGATCTAATTTTAAAAGCAGAGAAATGAAACCAGAGACTACTCTCACTTATGAATATAGATATGGGAGTCTGAAAGTATTAGCATAAAACTTAGCAACGATATCAAAATAGTAACATAGACTATCATTTATGTCTTAACTCAGATATGTGGGGAATCATACAATGTAAATAAATCTATTAATATTGATATAATGCAATACAAAACAACAGAGTGCAGTGGAGATGGATGCTGGTCATGGGACCAAACAGCCTGAATTTGTATCTGTGCTCTTCCATACTTATTCAGAATTCATTTTTCCCTTCCCATTCCTGTCCTTTAGGAGGGTAAACTCACTTCCAGCTCTGACACTGGGCTTGGCCACGTGGCTTAATGTGCCAATGGAATGTGGGTGCCAGTTCTGATCTGTCAGAGGCATGGCAGGTTGGCACGAGCCGTATGAAAGGAACCAGTCTTCTACTGTAAGAACAGCATGTCCATTGCTGTGCCCCATTTGCCTAAGTCCTACTACAAGAAGCAGGTGTAGAAAACCTAAAGCAAATCAAAACCTTAGCATAAAGTTGGCCCAGGTCAAGCCCAGTCAAATTAGACAAACTGCAGCCAACCTGCAAAGCCATGAGCATGGAATTAATGTTTTTTTGGTTTAAGCTTCTGATAAAACTTAAATAGTTTGCTATGCTATTGACAATAACCAACAAATATACTAGCTCTGTGATCTTCAGCTGGTTATGTGACATTTATACCTCAGTTTCCTTTTTTTGTAAAAGGAAAAGATAATAGTACCAATATCAGAGCTTGTAAGGGGGATTAAATGATTTAAAAAGTGTAACGAACTAAGAACAGTGTACTATATAAAAAGTATTTAATAAATATTAACATTATTATCAGAACCTGTAAGATCTTTTCATTTGATGCTAAAATATAAGGTAACATTTTTAATAAGAGATTTAAGTATTAGAAACATGTTACTTCAACATTCTGAAAAATATATATTTTTAAAGTGAATTATCAAGTTATATTTTGTGTGAAATTATGCATTATATGCATAGATCATAGAGTATATAGACTATCCTTGCATTAAATTTCATTTAGTGTTGAACTCCCAGAGAAAATATTGTCTGTGATATGTTTCATGCTTTTCCTTTAAGTGGAAATAAGAAATATACTACTCACATTTTTTGTTCATTTTATATTAGTTTTTAGAAATCTCAAAACTGTATATACCTTTTACTTTAGTAACAAAAATCATATATATACATATATGCATATATATATATATATACACACACTTGGTTCTCTTTCTAACAGTTTTTTAATTTTTAACTGCTCTAATTTTTAAAGTATAACAATAATTTTTATATATGTTTCAAACAATAAATGTTCTATAAATGTAATGTTTTAGTTCTCACAGATGTATAATTCTTGGGATTTTTTAGAGCTGGATTTTGTTTAAATGAGAGAGACAATCTGTTGGAGTGGAAAATGATATTGGAAATAACTTTGTTCTTGGATCCATATATATATATCATTATGTATCCTGGGTCATATTATTTAACTTTTCTGGGCTTCTTTCTCTACCTGTCAGTTGATAATAATAATAATCCTTTTCTTAGCCACCCAAATTTTTGAAAGGCTAAAATAAGGTAATAAACCTAAAAACACTTTGAAAACTATAAGTTACAATAAAAATGTAAGGGATTATTATTTAACTAAATTTAATACCAAAGCCTGAGTTATTTAAATGTTCAAATTTCTATTTCCCTACAGATATTTGTGTTACTGATATATTTCCAGAATTCTGCTCCCATAAGAGCCAATGGTTTGTTTAATTATACAGTCAGCAGCAAACTTTTAATTACATCTTTTCTCAAGATGATATAAATCTTCCCTAACTCCCCAAAAAACGCAAAATGAATTGTAGTAATACTCTATAATCAATAGTTCATTTTTAGAAGGGTGAATAAATGTGAGCCTTGTAAATCCTAGATTACTTTATCAGAATTGGAATTATGTATTCATGTTGGTTACATGTTGAAAGCATATGTAAAGCCTATAGATGGTAGAAAAACATTGGAGCTATTTCTCCTTATATGTATCATTGACCAGTAACTATAGATTGATACTCAGAAATGCATAATGATTCTAAAATCTATCCTAGTAAAATACTATGTTGATCAACCTAACTTTAATCTCAAAATATTTTTTATTTTTATGGCTCTTTAAAACTTCCTTTATAGGAGGATTTACAAGTTCAAATATCAACAGGGGTCAGACAAATAAAATAAATGAGTGAAATCAGCAGGCTGGGGAACCTGGTAAATGGGAGAGTATATGATTAAATATTTCAGATCTGTTTTTCAAGCAAGACAGTAATTCTTTTGTTTTGTTTAATGTTAAGCCTCTTGACTATTAAGTGTTGAAAACAAATCTAGTTATTTTTGAATCACCAAGCAGCTCAAACAAATTTGTTCAGTGATGCAACAGTTTTCAACATATGCACTACAATGTTCAAATATCATACCAGAATATTATATTTTGTCTTCTGTTTTCTCTTCTGCTCCATCGTCATTCCTTTACCAAGCTGAACTGGCTCCATGTTACCCATCCTTTACCACCAAAAACTCAAATCAACTTGTACCATCCAGTGATTTGGTCCCAGACAGAAAGTATGCTCATTTGAGACCTTGTGTCTTTACTCAGGTACAAACCAAAAAAATGGATTGATAGTCAATGTTGCATTAAAAAAAAAAAAAAACTTGTTGATGAGTTAAATTGGGTGCATAAATAAGTTCATTTTATAGGAGGAGGCATACAGAAGACTGAGGAAGCCATTCAATCCCCTCATCCTACCAAATTCCTGAGCCTGACATAAAGAATGAAAAAGAGCTTTGGCCATGTTCATTCATTAGTTTAATGCCATTTGTTAAGGGTTTAACAGATGTTAACAACGTGCTAATATTTGGGCATATAGAAATAATTCAAAGATCATAGATTTTCCTTTCACAGATTTTATTATCTAAAAGAAGGAAATATAATACTTAGAATTCTGAAAATCACATGGGTGCAGTACAAGGGACCGTGGAAGCTAAAATTCTAACTTGGACCTGCAGAATACATGGGAGTTAGCCAGGTAAATAGAACAAGATGTCTAGGCAGAAGGGATGGTGTGAATAAATTGTTTGCATTTTGCCCCAATTGCTCTATCATTCCCTTGATGATAGATGGATAGATAGATAGACAGACAGACAGACAGACAGACAGATAGATAGAAATGCATACACATATATGCATATATGTCTACATACACAGATAAAAATATGAAATATTTTTAACCTTTTTGGAGTTGGTTGGAAAAATCATTTCTCCTTAACCCTGAAACAATTCCAATTGTTTTGAAGAAATCTAAGTTCTTTTATTTAATGTAAATCCCAAGTGTAGTGCAACTGTGGCTCAGTGGCAGAATTCTTGTCTGCCATGCCAGAGATTCAGGCTTGATTCCGGAGCCTGCCCATGTGAAAAAAAAAATAAAATAAATAAGTAGAACCCCCAAAAAATAAAAGAAAAAAAAATTTAAAAAGGAGGAAAAACAATGGAAAACAAAAACAGAGGAAAGTCAAATAAAACAAAAAAAATGCAAATCCCATTTTTGTCAGTTAAGGGTTAATTCTAATAGAAAATTCTCATTTGTAATGACCTAGAGTTTTAGGTCCTTTCAAATAATTGTTTCACCCATGCCTAATTTGGCAGCACTTCTTAAGGTGTATTCAAAGCATATAATCTATTCCTCTCGCATATTTTATCATTTAATTCAGGACTTCAATACAATGTGGATGTCTCCCTGGAGACTTGTAATGTGCTAGCTGTGAGTTAGTTTTATTAAGTTCCAGTGCCCAAAAACAGATATGAAAACAAAACTGATTCTTGATAAGTATTTATCTTGTCTTATGGGAACAGAAGCACAGAGACATATTCAAGGGTATCCTATTTAGCCAGGAAGATTCAGAATGCTGAGTGCGTCAGCTTATTTTACAGGGATAGAGCATTGGTGGGTAAATTATGAGTAGGTCAGTAAAGACAGATACTGCTTATTTCCATATGCTTTAACTTAAAATATTTAAGGTATGTGTGCATATTTTTTCACATTTTGTTTATTTGTTTTTGCCTGGGCGGACACCAGGAATCGAACCCGGGTCTCTGGCATGGGCAGGCAAGAACTCTGCTTTTAATTTTTTTCACATTTTATTCTATTCTGATGTGTTTTAAGTTAAAATAATTTAAGGTAGGTGTTTGTCGTTATTTTTAATGAGCCATTGCTCTAATTATAAATTGATTATCTAACTAGCTGTCATTCCAAATTGAGTTGAATAAAGGGACTTCAGTTGTTATACTGAAAGAAGTTTTTATTTTTATACTTACAGACTAAAATGAAGATGGGAGAAATGCCTTTGGGTATCAACTAACTTTGGAATCTATACTGCTCAATGCCTTGCTTAATTCAAAATAAGTTATGACATCCAATTTGATGATCTGGCATTACATTTCAGCCTAGGCGATGATTTTAGCCATAAATCTTTCTCTGCTTTGAGTTTTGAATACCTGGAAAGTCAATCAGTCAAGTCTCTCAAATTTATATGAGAAGCAGGATGAGATGAAGGATAAACACTCCCTGTGGCCACTGTGCTGTCAGGACCGGAACTCACTCTGGCCAGGTAAAATATCTCTGAGCTTTCCATGTTACAGTCTTCCCTGGGGTGAGAGCTCTAACAAGATCCATAAATTAGAAGAGGAGCCTGGCTGGAAATGGTATTCAATATGGGCTGCGTGTCTAAATTAGATGTTTAATATCCTCAGTTTATTCAAAATTAAATTTACTCAAAATTAAAGTATTCCTTATGAGAATAAATTATAGATTTGAGCCCCTCTAAAAAGCAAAAGAAATCTTTAAAATAGGTTGCAATTTGGAGAAGAGAAATGAAAAGCTTAGAGACAGAGCCATATTAGCACAGGTACATTTAAATGCAGAAATAATGAGTTTCTGTTACATACTTTTAATGGTATGCCCAATAATAGATTTAGCCGTTACAATTAATAATAAAAAATAAAGTTCATTGGGATTTAACTTTGCCTTAGATCTAATACAGCTTAATTTCTCTCTACATTATTGCTTCTTTTCATAAAGCTAATATTTGATGTTCCCTAGGTTTGATTCTATTTTCTTATCCTTTGGCCTTCCCCTAACTTGAAGAAACATTTTTCAGGATTATGACACATGCTGCAGATAAAAAGTTTGCTCGCCAAAGAAATTATTGTGCTTTATAAAAATTCCTTTTTCCCCAAGAAGATTTGAATCATCTTATATATATGCCCTTTAAAATCATCTTTCCTATCAGGCTGAGCCTTGTGAGAATGTGTCATAAAATAGCCTATGACAGAATTCTGTCTCTAAACATTGACCATTTAGAGTTTCTAGCTACTATTTAAAAAGTGTTATAATATGTACTTGAGACATATCTGCATATTATTAGTTCTTGCCTGGTATAATCAAAATATTATATTACATGGTCTCCTTTCCTTCAATATGCTTATATATTTATTTTCTCATGTTATTCTCCCATTGATGCCATGAACAGAAGACTACCTATCATTTCTCAAAATGTCAGGATGGAAAATCTGTCTTTGAACAAGGCCATACTGCAAGTAAAATGCCTTACCAGTTCTCAAATACAAGTTTTGATTCTCAGTTTAATTCTTATCTATCATTCAAATGCATCTCAGCAAATACCAATTTCCAGGTTCAAAGATTCAAATAACAAAGCACCGAAATAAGTTCTTGAAAGATCCTTAAAACAAATCTCTGTGTTATATTAATTCCTTGGGGAATTAGATTCAGTTAACTTGGAGAAAAGAGATTTCAAAAGGAACAAAAGTTGTAAAGAAAAAGACATAAAAACAATGGATGACATTGATTGAGTCCTCACCTATGGTAGGCACTGTATAAGCCCCTTTCTCAAGCATACTTAGATTATATACTTAATAAATATAGGTTAAATATATAAATGTTGCCTTAAGTTTGAACACATTTAAATAAACATCTAATTATAGAAGTAGGTACATTTCAGCAATATTACAATTATGCTAATTATGCCCTCAATTTATTTCTTGTAATAAGTCACAAGTTTGGTTATGGTTATTTATCATCATAGATGATTTTATTTTTTGTCAGTGAATATTTTAATACAGTGTTCAGACCACAAAAGTGCTAAGTTATCTTAAGTGCATGAGACTTAGCATAATATTTTTAAAAGTAGTCAAAAGTCTTTAAATGAATCAAATTAAAAGACTATGTGATGCAAGTAGATTTCAAACAGTTCAAGTGACTCCAATAACATTAAACAATCTAATTATATAGGACAAATGTTAAAACACAAAGCAAAAATTTTAAATATGGGTTTTATAATACAACCTACATATTTAAAGCAAAGTCTTTATGGAATATCATCAACTTTTCATTGCTTATTATTGGGAACAATTTTGTATTAAAAATTTTTTGAAACATTTTCAATATTAATTAGCATATTTTGACAAAGATATTCCCTATAAATATCTTACTTAATTTCCATACGTGGAGGTTTAGTCCAGTGATTCACATTCCTGGCTGCAATTTATTATCACCTGGAGAGATTTTATAAATTGCCACTCCCAAGACACAAGCCAGTTGAATTTACAGAGAATCTCTAGGGGTGCTATCAAAAGCTATATTGTTTAGAGGCTCCCCAAAGATTCCAAAATTGAGGAATCACTGGTCTATCAATAACAGATTTCTATCTGGGAAGAAATAAATTACTGGATAAAAGAATGCTAATCTATCTTGTGAATTGACACCTCCAAAAAGAGGAGTGCCACATTTGTCCCTAAAGAGTCCAAAACTTACTCTCTAAAGAACAATGAGGGATCAAATATTTCCATAGTCATTGCTTTAATAGCCCCTTTAACAAGCACTTTTTACAAGAAAAATTAAGTCAAGAAGTAAAAAGACAAGAAAAATAAAGTATTGATACTAGTTAGGTATTTTACATATACATTATTTAAATGTGATCACCAGTACAGCTGCCTTTTGGCTAACACAACAAAGTAGACCTTTCATTGAGATATGAATATAAGGGAATTAACCCCACTGTATAATTTGAGAAGCAAAAATCTGTCTTTCCTTTCCCTACTTATCTCAGTTGTTGTCTTTAGAGTCAATTAGATAGATTAAATAACAAAAGTTAGTACATTTGAATTTTTAAATACTAAAATATAAGAATAAAATAATAAAATGTATTTAGTAGAAATTGGAAAAAAAAAGCCTCGGCAAGCACCTCATATTGTAGAATGAAAATACGAGAACTACCATCTTTGCCTGGGTAAATTACAATTATTTAAACTTATTTCGTTATTTGTTTTTCCTTCCTTATAATGTTTTGTAAAAACTGAAGGATCGTGAAGATTCCAAGCACTATAGAACATGTGGTATAATTATTATCAAATTATTTAATTATGCCATTGAAATCTCTAACAGGTCATGAGTAAAATTGATGAGAAGCTGGTAAATATCAGTGAAGAGAAAGCAAATGAGGTAAGAATGTAAGTTTGATGAATGTCAGAGCTATTCATTGCTATGCACTCTAGCCTAGCATATAACAAATGCATAATATGCATGAGGACGTGGAGAGGTTGGTACCTTCATACATTGCAGATGAGATTGTAAAATGATGCAGCCACTTTGGAAAACAATTTGGCAGTTCCTCCAAATGTTCATGATAAAGTTACCATATGACTCAGCAGTTCAACACATAGTTTTTGTCTTAGTCTTCCAGACTGCTAATACAAATACCATTACCTTATTTTAGCTTGAGAACAGAATTTATTTGCTCATAGTTTTGAGGCTAGAAGAACTAGGAAAATTAAGACCTTGTCAAGGTTTGCTGTCTAAGAGTCTGCAGCATTCTAGTGACAGCTTGCCACAATTCTTGGAGGGTTCCTTGGCTTGCATCCCTGTCTCTGTCACATGGCATCTCTCTCTCCTTGTGTCTACTTTTCCAGTTTCCACTGACTTTTGGCTTCTGGCTCCTCTCCATGGCTTTCACCCTATTAGGCCTCCAGTAATAGAGATTGAGGTCCACAGTTGGTTCAGTTGGGCTACATCTAAAGAGATCCCAAAAGCCCCTATTCACAAATGAGTCCATACCTGACTCACTTTAACATATTCAAAGAAACTATTTGCAAATGTTTTCATACTGGCAGGAGCATGGATTAAGATTAAGAACATGTCCTTGCTGAGATACTAATTCAGTCTACCACAGGTATGATTCACATTCCTGACACAAAAGGAATGAAAAATGAGTACACAAATGTTTGTACATCTATGTTCATAGTAACATTAATCATTATACTAAAAAAAAATGGAATAAACCAAATGCCCATCAATTATGAATGAAAGGTCCATACAGTGGAATCCATACAATGGAATGTCATACAATGAAAAGGGATGGAGTGCTGATACATAATACAAAATTGATGAACCTTGAAACCATTGTTCTAAGTTAGAGTAGTCAGTTATTGGTGTGCAGAATAGGAAACTATATAGAGACAAATAATAGATTAGTATTGTTTAGGGCTGGGGGTAGGGGTGAGGATGTGGAGGGATTGCTAATGGATGATGTTTCTCCATTTGGGGATGATGTAAATATTCTACCGTTAGATTTTGGCGTTGGTTGCACAAATCTGCTAATATACTAAAAATCATTGAGTCACACATTTTAAGTCAGTGAATTATATTGTACGTGAAGTATAAAAGTTAATAAAGCTATTTTTATGAAAGCTTAGTATATGTTGGCAAACTGATTTACTGACTTACTGATTTTTACATAGAAATGGAAAGATGAGAACTTGACCTAAAAAAGGCAAATAAAAACAAGAGGATTCCTTGGAGATATAGCCTGTATTCAGGATTTTAAGATGAGGGAGGGGCAAACTCACTACTAATTTTAGCAATAATAAAATGAGTAAGGATCAAGAGAATAGTTATTGTGAAACTAATGGAGGTGATAAACTTGTATTATCCTCATAAAGTTTTTTAAAGCTATTCCTATCAATTAAAGTTAAAAATCTATGTCAAATGCTTGGCTTTATGCTTGAATCCTAATTTCTTACCTCAGAAGCAATATGTTAGGAGAGAATTGCTTCCATTGATCATTGAATTCTATTCTGGTTAGATCTATCTCACCCATAGAAGTAAATACCATAGAAGCAAATTGCATTTTGAGGAAGCGTTTTATTCTAAAGAAAAAGAGGTTACTTTTCAAGCCAGAGCCATGGGGCCTTGTTTGATTGGGAAACCCAGAAGAAGTAACTGTGCTCCCTTTGTTTCTTAAATTCTTGAATCAAATAATCTCACCTTGGATATGCAGTTTCTCTACCTAAAAAATGGCCTGCTTATAGGCAGGAGTGTGATACGGACAAAGAGGCCTAATACGTGACAATCAATATTTGTCTTTAATAAAAGAAATAGGGAAGTAATTCACACAGACACAGGTATGTTGAATGCATGCTGTATCTACTTTGAAAAACACTGAATATAAAAATAAAACTATGTTAAGAAGATGATTCTGTTTAAGTATAAATTCTAAGAAAAGAATGCCATATTTGGCAGATAGAGTATGGGTCATGATATTAACTTCATTTCAGATGTTGTTTTAGATTACTTTTCACACTCTCCTTCCTCCCATATCCCGTCAGTCAAAGAGGCTTACGTCTAGCACACTGGATTCTCCCACTTCTTTCTGCCCTACTGCCACTGCCCTACTAACATTGACTATTATGTCTCCTTAAGCTAGAGCAACATTTCCTATGTTTTGTCTGCTGTATTACATTTTGTTCCCTACAGGAGAATAACATTTGTAATATGAAATAGCTCCCTATATTATTTAAGTTAGGCTTATCACTATAACTAATAGATTGCCCTCCTTCCCCAATATCACAGCCATAATGGTTTGTTTCTTGCTCACAGAATATCCAAAAATGGGCAAACTTGTCAGCAAGCTGCACTCCTCTGCGTAGTCATTCTGAACCCAGCTGGCAGATACTTTTACCATCTTCAACTTCCATCCTCACCTCCAAATGTGATCCCACATTGTCATTTGATTCAGCTGTTAATGTGAAGGAGATATGTGTATGGTTTTGAACGTCTTTGTGTCAGAACTGGGAGAGCCGCCTGCACTTCCATCCTTGCTCCCGGGCTACAACTCAGAGTTATAAGTGCAAGGGAGCCTGGGGAGTTTACCATAGCTTTGTGCCCAGAAGAAGAGGAAATGCAGATTTGGTGATGGCTAGAAATTTTTCCCTGTTAAATAAAATAAAACAAAACAGAGTTGCTTTTGCTAAAAGATTTCAAATGGACTTGAGAGGTCACTCTGGAGGTTCCCCTTATGCAGCTCTTAGCCAGGTATCACAAACTGCCAAAGTATGCAAAGCCTTAAGCAACAATGTTCCTCAAAACCTGAAGGACATCTGGATACCCTAAAACAAACCACAGGATAAAGAACTCAGTTAACTCTAACCTGAAAGACAATTAGAGTACGCCAAATATCTGCCAACCACAAAGAACTTGACAGGACATGGTTGTTACATACTTCCATGCTCCTCTAATTGCAATTCTAAACCCCAAATAAATGTCTTTGTTGCGTTCCAGCTCTGAGAGAGAGCAAAGTGAGAGAACTCAGGTATCTCTTTTCCAAAAAGTGGCAAGCTCACCCCTAACAGCAGAGGCTACATCTACTGGGAGAATTAACAGGGGTAGAAATCAGGGTGAATCTGTGCTGGTGAGAAAGGCTTCTTACACCAGTCCCAAGAGAAAAGGAGGCAGGTCTACTGAGAAGTATCCTTTTTAAGAAACAGTCCTTCACTGTAGCAATCATTGTACAGGAAATTTGGCAACTTGCTCTGGCTCCTCCCCATTCTTTGGAGACTCCTATAGTTGAGAGTTGATGCCAAAAATTCCAACCCAATTTACTTTTTATGTTTTTTTTAATATGAGTTAAAAAATAAAAGGATAAATGCAACAGCTATCCAATGATCCTATAAGAAGTGTGTGAGAAATAGAAACAAAACTTCATTTGAGAAACAAAGAAAATCACAAAGAATTATCAGAGGACCACAAAATATATAGCAAAACATTAGAAATTAGATGGAAATATTAAGAAAATTAAAGAGTAGTTGTTTAAGCATATTTAAAAATAAAATGGTAAATATTAAGAAGGTTATTACTATTTGTAATGAGTACCCAGCTGGCAATGATGTCAGCTGAGCCCTGTTCCAAGTTCATTAGTTTGGACACTAAAAGAATTTAGAGATGAGAGGGCCAGTAATAATAAGTAGTTAAGTTTTTTAAAGAAAAAGAGAGCAAGTACATGGTAAAGAGATAAAGCGGACTTGCTCAAGGGAGAAACACGCACTGAGTGGGGTGGGTTAGCTTGTTTCATAGAAAGAGTTTGTTGGTAACAGGTTTCCATAGTAACATCTGAACACTAGGGGCCTACAGGGTTTGTGTTAACCAGGTGATTATAGGGCTAGCATTGTCCCAGGAAGCGATAAATATTGATGCTTGTGGCCAGCCCTATCCAAAATGTGTCTTTGAGCAGATGCTTAACAATCTTTACACCCCAGGCTTTCTGTTAGTAACTAAGTGTTTGTTTCAGGCCCACGATTTTACAAGCTTTTAGGGTTTGGGGGAGTTTGAGGGCTTTAGGGGAAATTATTCTCCTTGAAGTTTGCAGCTCGCATTGATTCTTTGGCACGAGATAAGAAACAGGGACTTGCAGTTGTCCTTTAACTCTTTTAAGAGGGGGGTAAGAAAATAGCAATTTGCAGTTGTCTGCTAACTCTTTCAGAGCTGGATGGGAAACCAGGGACTTGCAGTTGTCCTATTTTATTTTGGTTTATATTGACTAAGTTTAAACAAAGAAGTGTAAGCCATTTTGTTATTTTTGTACTTGCTTATATGTGGTCCTAGAGGTTGTCTACAAAGGAAAATTAGGTATATTTTTTATATAGAGGTATGTGTATAAGGTTAACCATTAAAACAAAATTACAAATATTCCTAAATACTATAATTATTAAAAATATGAAAAATGTATTGTATCATTCATAATAAGAGGTACAGAAATTCACCTGCTGGAGACGAACTAAAATTATATGACTAATCAAATGAGCCCAAATCTAAAATTAGCTTCATACTCTGTCACCAAGGCTATTGGAGAACAGGCCCTCTACTGCATTGTTTCTGTGACAAAATGTTGCAACTGCTATGGAAGGCAATTTGATAACATCTATGAGAATTACAGATAAATTTACCTTTTAATCTAACAATTCCAAATCTGGGAATTTATCCCACTAGTCTGTTTACAAGCATACAAAATGTTGTTTGCATAATGATATTTATTATAGCAGTAGTTATAATTTAAAAAAATTGGAAACCATTCAAATGTCCATTTATAAGGGACTAGTTAAATAAACTGGTATAACCACACACTAGCACACACTGAAACTGTAAAAATATAATGGGGGCAGGCAGCGGTGGCTCAGTGGCAGAGTTCTTCCCTCACTATGCTGGAGACATGGGTTTGATTCCCAGAGTCTGCCCATGCAAAAAATGAATAAATAAATAAATAAATATATATATATATATATATATGTATGTGTATATATGTATATACTTATAAGTACATGGAGACATCTCATCTACTGATAGGAAAATATTTCCAGAAATTATTTCTAAATAAATAAAGAACTATTGAAGGCTGAAAGAACAGTGTAGATAGAGGTAGGGAGAACAAGATTTTTCTATGTATCCTTTTTTCCTTAATGTTGGGATTTTAAAAGGTTGAACATATAATCTATACAAATAGCGATACACTTATTTATAAGATATATTTATCACACACTTAGATATGCCAATGTATG
>PVIY010045936.1:0-18788 GCA_004026745.1 Myrmecophaga tridactyla | reverse complement strand
TTCATGTGTTGACTCAGCTAGATTATAGCGTCCAGCATTTGGTCAAGCAAGCACTGGCCTAATTGTTACTGTGAGGCTATTTCCTGGATTTATATCATCAATCAGTTGATGGCATCTACAGCTGACTATGTCTGCAATCAACAAAGGAGATTGCTTTCAGCAATGAGAGAAGTCTCATCCAACCAGAAGACTTTAATGGGAGAACTGATGATATCAGCAGTTAGAAGGATTATCTATCTTTATTTCAAGAAGCCAGCTTCTGCTGGGGAATTCATTGAAACCTTCATTGCAGTCCCCAACAAGTAGCCTGCCCTACAGAATTCATACTTGCCCATAACCATAGTCACATGAGCCAATTACTGTAATAAGTCTCATAATATTTACATTATATAAATCCATCCTGTAGGTTCTGGTTCCCTGGAGAACTTGACTAATATGGGTTCTAATAATCATTTAATTATCTTGGTGTTAGCTGTAGAATTTTAAAGAAAATTAAATCGCATAACTCAAACCACATCTTAGGATGTGACTTACCATGCTTCTGAAATATTAAATATTAAACCAATGATTGAAGACGGTTTGCTGAGTTCCTTCAAAAGATTAAGGAAACTATGGGTGTAAACTGTTTCTGATTTCCCCATGAGGGTTAGGTATGGCTTATCTCCCTAATACAGAAAAATATCAAAAGGCAGAGAGCAGTGAGTTTACCTTGTCTAAAGGGCAAGGCTAAATTGCTGGGTAGATTATGTCCAGTCATCTGACATACCACTCCATTACATTTAGTTACCAAATACGGTTTGTATCTTTTGGGTGAAAGTCTCATTTCCTGAAGTTTTACTTCATTAATCTGTTTGGGCTGCTATAGAGTGGCTGCTTTTGCATGTTAGGACACAATGGGTCACTTTTATTGGAAAATTAAATTTAGAGGTTTTTTGAAACAGATTTACTTATTTTAAAAAAGCTGCCTCTTTGCTTTGATAAAAAAGAATTATTTTAAGACTGGACAAATCTAGCTATCCATGCTCCTATTTAGCAATATTCTAAATTAGAATATTAGAATATCTAATATTAGAATATTAGAATTTTTTAATATCACTAAAAACTGATATTGCCAACTGTTCTGGAGTCATTAGCTTAGAGTTAGAGGATGGTGGTGGCCTGTATACATGAGGGCTAAATTGCTTATATAAAAGTGATCCAAGGAGTAGATTAAAGTATGGATGCTCAGTGTGGAACAGGGTAATCTGCAGCTTTTAAAAGGGCCCCCCCCTCAAAAAATTTAAAATAATATGGTAGCAGGGGAGGGTGGTAAAAAAATAATAATAATATAGTAATGATAGTTTAAAAAATTAGTGGGCCCCAGCTTTCAAAAACTAATGGAAAGCTGATTTGAAAACCCTGACTTAGGTAGTAAAACGGCACAATTAAATCAACTTTCGGTAAACCAAACTGCAACCATCCAATGGCTTTTCAGCAAAGAATCAAAGAATATCATCTTGACTTTTAAGGAATCTTGCCACAGTTCTGGAACATCCATATTTGAAATATAAAAGATTTAAATACTCCATTAGCTATTTTTGCCTTTGAACCACCAATTTGACCTTATTTTTCAGTTCCCTACCCTACCTAAGTAGTTGTTTTGAGTTGTGAAGATGCTATGTCCATCTCAATTTCAAATGGCATATGCAATTGGAGGAGAGAAGTAAACGGGCATTGTGGACTCTATAATGATGTTATAAAGATTGACATTACTCAATCCTGAACTAATTAGGCTACTAGCCTTCTTAGAAATCCAGATCTGAATATACTATAGAGAGTGACAGTTTATTCCTGCATAGCCAATGCTATAGTTGCAGTTTAATCAGCAATTCCAATATGCTCTCAAATTCAACCTTCAATGCTAGGCATTTTCTCTGGGCAAAAGCATAAGCAGAGTTGCAGAGACTCAATCTTGCCCAAACCCCAAGGGTTTTTCAACTTTAACTAACAGCAGGGTCTGATGGCAACAGCACTGAAAGAGCAGTGAAGGCCAAGGTCAGTGATCACCAAAGTTCCCTTCTTTTAAAGCAGAATGGGGGTCACCCCAGAATTACTGGGGAGCATTAGTGAATAAATACTTTTTAAAAAATCTTAACGTTATGCTTAAGAAAGTAGCATAACACAGTAGTTCAATAACAGGTTTTAGGATTAGAAAAACCTGGATCCAAAATCCATCCTACATCTTGCTCACTGAACTTGAACCTAAATTTTCATCCCTGCAAAAAGGAGATAATACCTACCTCATAGAGTCATGTGATATTATATAAATGCAATATATATAAATTTATAAATAAGGGAGATACTAAATATGAAGCACTAGTTTTGTGATTGCCACATTGTAGATAATAAAAAGCAAGTGATACTAAGAGGGAGAAGAGCTCTAAATTCCCTGAAATTATGCCAAGGGAGAAATAAACCTTCATTGTTTTAAGCCACTAATATTTGGGGAATGTTAGTTACTGTTATATAACCTAGCATCTCCTGACTGATACGGAGGCTCAGTTGATGGTAGAGGGCTTTGTTTGTACCTAAAGCAACTACAGCCTTTCTTATGAACTTCAGTCACTATGAATATCAAATGCCTAAGCATCTGCAAGGATGCCAAGCAGAGATCTACTTATAAATATCACTTGCAGAGGCGAGCAAGAAGAGCCCTTGGCAGCAATAAACTTCTTGCCAGATGTTACGTTTCACTCTTAACCAGATGCCCAGTTGTTTTTATTTTCCAACCATATTTGTTATTAGCTCTCATGAGGATAAGATTTTCTTGAGATACCATGAGAAAAAGACTCTCTCAGAGAAATTCAGGATTATGCCTTCTGCAGCATTGTGAGATCTGTAAGAGCTGCCACTGCCTTGGGATTTCAGCTTCCCCAGAGAGCAGTCAGTTCAGTTCAGATTCATCAATACAGCAATTGTGCCAGACACAAGCAGCCGACTGCCAGCTTAGTAATCATGCTGGCAGCTCCCCATGCTCCTCTCTGATGCCAGACCCTTGAGTCTTGTCATTGTCATGGATGAGGGCTGTGCATGGAAAGACGCTGCCATAACATGTGTCCAGAGAGAGAAGCCTGATAAGAAACAACTAGGAGTGAAGCATAAAACCTATGATTGTTGCAAGTCAGCAGCACTTAGGGAGATAGAGTGGAGGAGCAGAAAGAGCACAGAATTTGGAGCCAAGGAAATAGGGATTTGAATCCCATCTCCACCAGTACTACCAGTAATAAAATCTAACATTTACTGAGCACTCATTAAGCATGTTACATACACATCTCACTTAATCTTCACAACAAAGGTAGAAGACAGATTCCTCTGTATCATTACCCTGGTTTTATAGATGAGGTGTATGGTAAACAGAAAAGTTCCTTCCAGTTCTTCAAATAAGTGCTTTCCTTTTAAACTTCTATGCTGGCCAATCCTTCCGGACGTTTGCTAATTATATGCAGGAAGCTAGAAATCTGAGATATTTGCATAATTAATTTGTCATGCCATCAAGAGACAGTGGGTCTGTTAGGAAATCCTTCCTACCAAGTAGCACAGTGACATTTGCTAAAGGTGAGATATGAGACAATGGCATGTGTGAATTCAGTATCATATTCAGTATGATTGACTGGACAGAAATAAGGCTACATCATTTACAGCTTAAAGGGAGTTTTTCAGTTACCAAACACTGGGTTACATGAACATTCCCTCAGATATTTTCCTGCCTCCCCCCCCACAAAAAAAAATAGCTCTAAACATTTCACACACACACCCCACTGGAAACCTTCAATAGCTCCTCCATACTCAAAGAAAAAAGTCTATAGTTAGTAAGAAATCAATGAAGATCCTTAACAATCTTCCCAAAACATAATCTTTCTGGCCATTCTCCACCTTTTCTCCATGGACATACATTGACCATGTGTCTCAGCCACCTTATACTTCAATTGCTCGCATATGCCTGTGGTGGATTGGATTGTGTCACCCAGTTGGCACGTTCTTGGTATGGTTTCCATTCTGATGGGTGGCAACCACTGTAAATAGAATCTCTTGTGGATGTTACTTCAGGTAAAGTATGACTCAACTGAATCAGGTTGGGCTTTAATCCGGAAGACTGGCATCCTTTATAAGCAGAGTGACATTCAGACATAGAGGGAAAACCCCATGGGAAAAGCCACAAGTCCTAGAACCCAGAGGAGAAAGGAGAGTCATTGCCTCGTGCACTGCCATGTGATAGAAAAGCCAAAAACCACAGATCGCTGGCAGCCAGCCCCAGGACACCACTGTCTTCAGAGACAAAGCATTGTCTTGTTGACATGCTTAATGAGTGCTCAGTAAATGTTCGATTTTATTACTGGTAGTACCAGTGGAGATGGGATTCAAATCCTATTTCCTTGGCTCCAAATTCTGTGCTCTTTGTTGATGCCTTGGTTTTGGGACTTCTTCTAGCCTCAAAATCATGAGTCAATGAATTCCTGTTTTTTAAGCCAACCCATTGTATGGCATATGTTTCAGCAGCTGGGAAACGAATCCAAGCTTTACCTCAATGTCTTTGTTCAAGCTACTCTCTCGCACCAGGCAGGTCCTTCTAACTGTTCACCATCAAAACAATTCCTCTGCCTCAAGTCTCACATCAAAACCATCACTTCATTTAAAAACTCCCTCCAAGCTTTAAGGTAGAATATAAGTTCCTCTCCTTTGAATTTTGTCCTTAAATGACTTTCAAATGTGTTATGGTATTTAAAACACTTCCATGTTTCCTAATCATTTGCTGTATATGTTTTTCTCCTGAAGGTAGGTTTTATTTCTATTCATCTTTATGTTCTCCTTATGAACAACATTCCCTTACACAGTTGCTGCCTTATCAGTGTTTTTGAAATGGAATTTTAATCTCCTCTTTGAGTTTTTTTCTCGTGTAATCACTTTTTCATTCTTTGTTTTTCTGCCAGAACACTGGAACTAGCAATACCCCAAACAGTGTCCATTCCCTGCAATGTGCATCACCGTGGAGCTGGTCAAGTAACAGTACAAAATAACCACACTCCTTAATGGTGTGCATGGCATTTTGGAAGCCACAGAGTTCAGCACAGGCAACACTTCTCACAGTTGAAGGCACCTATTCTAGAATGCCAGGCTGGAGTCTTATAAAGGTAGCTATACAGGGAGGTGCAAGGGTAGTTCAGTGGTAGAATTCTCACCTGCCATGTGGGAGACCCAGGTTCGATTCCCGGCCCATGCACTTCCCAAACAAAAAAGCAAAAGAAACCAACAAAAACAAACAAAAAAATTCAACAAAATGGTGCTGCAACAACGGGATACTCACATAGAAAAAGAATGAAATGTGACCCCGCCATACAGCATACAAAATATACATATATTTTTATAGCTACCTATAAATATATATTTTTTAACTCTCTATTTATCAGCAGAATGCCATTGGATTTACTGTAAAGAATTTGCAGTTGTTATATTTGATCTGCTAAATCTACCTTTGAAGGAAGATGAGAGCCTCTTCAGGTCCCAGGGAGCCTGGGTTGTGCAACTTAATCTAGTCCATGCCAGGTAGCATTACTGCCAACAGGGTAGTTCATCTCTGGAGGTATAGCTGCAGAGGATTCCAAAGACTACCACTTCTAACAAGATTTCTTTTACCGGCTCTTAATTACAACATCCTCAAAAATATTAATAAACACCCCTAATGGCAAGAATTGGTAAATAATCTATCAGGTTTTAAAAGCTTGCAACTCAAAAAAATAAATAAATAAAAATTGCATCTCAATCTAGAATTTAAAACCAGGATTAGAAGACCTGAAAGACTTTTTTAGATGCCTAGCCTTTCATCATTTATATCTTGCCTATTAGTTGCTATTTACCTTATCGAAGGTTGCCAGGCTGCTTCAGTTTCTCCTCTATATCTATCTACTCTTTCCAAAGCTTTCTGAGAACTATCATAGAGAGTGTGGTACCTATTTCTTGCCACCCCAGATGTTCTTAGCTTCATTTTTTCTGCAAGAACCTTGTTCGTCAATAGAGTTTTTAGTTAAGCTCAATGATTCGCAATCCCGATTGCACAATAGAATCAACTTGGGGAATTTTAAATGATGCTGATTTCCAACCCCAGATTTTCTAATTTAATTTGTTGGCAAAAGGGCCCATGCACGAGCATTGCTTTGATATTTTTAAGAAACTTCCTGAATGATTCTAACATTCATCCAGTTTGAGAATCACTGAACTGACTTCAGCCTGGCTCTCAGTAGCAGCACTTTCTCATGTGGTCCATAGGGCTCCTGTGGCAATCGTCAGAGAGGACTATTGAAAAGGTAAACACCAGGTCTTGTCTGAAACCAATGAGTCAAAATGGAAACGAGTTGCTAGTGGGAAACAGTTTATTCTTTGTAAAAGGGTTTTGTGCAGGCTCCCTGCTGCTGTCTTATCCCTTCCTTCTTCTCTCTACCTTGAATTGATGTGATGCCCTCTTGTGACTACAGAGGGCCAAGCATAAAGATAAAAAGCCAATGCACTAAGACTGATGGAGGAGAATGGTGGCTAGATCGTGGAGACCTGAAGTAGACATTGTTAAGAAACCCACAAATGCTTTCAGCGTTCCAACCTGAAAGCCCTCCCTCCCCAATAATCCAATTCAAAGAGGAATTATATTTAACGACACATGACCCAGTTAGAAGTATCAATTTTTATTCCCTTTCAAACATTTAGTACTATCCAAGAATTACTCCATGAAGACTAATGTTTAAACACTTGTACCCCAATCTTTACCTCCCCTTCCACCCCTGTCTAATCCTCTTTCCTCTCCACTACGCTCTACCTTCTCATACTTTGTTTCCTCTCTTTTCTAACAGAGTGAGAGGAGCAAGAAGAAGCTAAGTAGGGAACACCCAAGTGGGCAAGCTGCGAACCCTTCACATTAATAATTTTAACTCCTCACACTAGAAAATTCCGTATGTAAAGAGCTGTAGACTTAGCTGTTCTCCACCCGAAGGCAAGAACAAGGGGACAGTAGTCCTCCCCACAGAGCCATCCGCACAAATCCAGTGCGTCAGTCCTCAACCCTAATTGCCCTTCGGAATAATCATTGGAGCTTTTTAGCAGAATTATGGCTGCCAGACTCTGCCCACCAAAATTCATATGAAATAGATCTGGGGTGGGGGGGGGCTGAGACATTTGTTTTAAAAAGTTTTCTGAGCATCTGATGACCTGCTAAAGTTGATTACCCCAGACCATAAAGGACAGCTTAAAAAAACACTTCTCCATTGTGAACAGCTACTCCCAATAAAGCAAGGAGATCTGATCCCTTCCTCTACTCCATTCTACATTTAAAGTAATTCAAACAACAACCAGGCAGTTACCCAGCCCTCTGGTCACTCAGATTTCATTTCATGTAATCAGAAAAAATTTACAAATTTGCAATTTTGTCTCCTTCTTTACTTCCCACAGAACATTTTCATCAGACATGAATGAGCTTTAACTGCTGCTTTAGCACAGGGCAAGAGTGGCCTAGTTTTCTAGTGTTTCTATAGCAAGTCACGTTAGTTCATCCATAGATTGCTTATTCCACCTGCTTCCAATAGATGACCCTGGCTAGCAACCTGAATTTCTGCAGTGAACAAATGCTCCCCAAAGGGCTGAAACTTTTGGATATGTTTGAACATTTTTATATCTTGATAAACACACAGATACCATGATTATGTATAGTGGTTCTGTGCATGTGTTTTGACCATGTTTTACTTAGCGTTATAAATTATAAATCTATTCAAAAGAAAAAAAAGGTTAAAATCTTGGTCTATTTCTTACTATGAAATTTTATTATAATAATGAAATTCCTTTGCCTTTTAAAACTATTGTTAGAATATCCAAATGTAAAATGGTGAAAAACATCATGGATTAGTGTCGATGTATCACATAGAGGAAATATGCTTTTTTATAAACTGTGATAAAAAATCCTAGATCTGTCAGCACTTAATAAAAAGTTTTCCAACATTTCTGTTTTTGGTTCCCAGACTCTAAAATGGGTGCCATCCTCGCCAGCACTTTGAGACACTGGATGCTTTTGAGAGTGTAGCATGCATTTAAAAAAAAAAACACTAAATGAAAAGTGTAATTCCATAGAAAAAGATATTTTTCATTAGTACCAGTTATTAGCTCATCTAGTTAAATGAAATGATCTCTATAGAAACTAATCTTCCTTCATTGAACATGCTAAATCCAAAATGAAATTGAGGCCTTATAATTACCAGAAGGAAAGATCAATTGAATTAATTCTGTTCTGTAAAGCTATCCTTTTCATTTATTTCTCCTGAATCATATGAACTTCTGAGATATCGTACATCCTTGCATTTCATTAAGGAACAGGTAATGCATTTAATGTTCATTTGATGATTCATGATAGAGAACACTATGATCTGACCTCCCAGGTTTAGAAATAAACAAATCATTTTCACATCAATATTGGGATCATCTTGAAGGAGCTGGGAGATGGGTTTTACTCAAGATCGAGAAAAATCAAGGCATTTCACAGTGGTAAAGAAAATATTCAAGACAAGATGGTAGAAGTTGTCTGCCAAGGTGCTTGGCCACAGCAACCCACCTGAGGGTAAACTCGAAACAGCAGCTTCCAGGTACAAATTCAGGGAGGGAAGCCAAGAACTGTATTCCCCCTGCATCTGGGAGTACAAGCGTCCCACTGATACAGGCAGAGATCAGACTGCCTTTCCCTATGAACCCGCCTTGTCATCTAAGACACAAATAGATTCTAACTTCAGGAGGAATGATTCATGGGACAGGGCTGGGGCACAGGGGATCTGTGTCTTTGGTTGATGGGGCAACATATGAATAAAAAACAACCCTCACTCCCCCCTTCTCTGTATGTTGCAGCCTTGGTTTTCTCTAGCATGTTCTCAGCTTAGCTTTACCTGTGGTGAGTTAGCATGTTACTCTTTATAAAGTCCATGGTTGAAAAAAGGACATATTTGTAGTATGTGCTCAAGGAAAAGTATTACTTGCCCTGATCTCCCTCTGGCTATGCTTTCAACTGGCATTCAAGTATTTTAAATGTTCACTAAATAATGTCATCTCTGTTTTAAAAAAGAAAAAAACTGTGGGGTGTATTCTTCAAAAGCACAAACTCTTGGAACAAATCAAGTGGGACGCTATATTGGAAGCTACATTGGACCCAAAGCTTATCTTTTTAAAGAGGTTATTTCTTGCCTCCAAGTAGCATTCATTCTGATTAAGAAGGCAGTTTTTTTGTTCATTCCAAACAAGAGCAAATACTGTTGGAGAAGATGCCCCAATCTATTCTGAGCATCTTCTGAGATTCCCAATTCCATCAAATCCAGCACACATGGCTTCTACTCTTTCCTAGACATTCAATCCAAATTTTCTCTTAAGGTTTCCTTCTTTCCAATAGAGGAAATGGAGATTCACTCAGGGTGGTAAAGACTACCCACAAACATCAGGATAGTACAATAGTGCTTTTCTTATCATGGTTACAAGAGCAAATTCAAGCCATCTACATTGCAGACTTCTGCTTCTGTGTTTTGATTCCAGCAACAATGTCCTCTTAGAAATGGCTGCATCATCTCATCTCAGAAGCTAGCCTTCTTACTGATTGTAGGGTATTGGGACACAACAGGGGAGACAATTATTATTTTGGTGCAGAAACTGAATCCAAAAAGTAAGTGGGGTAATTGTCAAGTAATTAAAGCAAAATAATGATTGAATGGATGAAATAAAGGGATATAAGAATGGATATGAATTTTGGTCTCCGTTTTACGGTGATCTCAAGCATAGGCAAATCTCTAATGGGTTCCGATCAACAAGATTAGTCTACTTGGGTTGTGTTGAAGGCAGAAGGGTGATGTAAAGCCTAGAAACAGTCTAAATGAGAAAAAGTTTATAAGAAAGGAATTGAGAAAAAAGAGAAGTTTGCACCATCTGAACCACCTAGTGAATGTTTAATGATATTTCTTGTTGCTGCCCATCAAAGTCACAATATATATTTGAAAGAAAATAGGCATGTACTAAGAAACTTCTCAACCTAGATAAAAAGAACACAAGGTACTGCAGAGTTCATCTTGAGACCTTTTGCGTAGATCTTAATGAGCAAAGATGAGCTATGACTCAGTGACTAACTAAAGGAAATGAGTCATAAGACGATGTGTTTAGCTGCTTGAGTTTCAGCATCACAGTTAGTCAATCTGACATGCAATTTGAACATTGGGAAATAAAGTTACTGAAAACTATTTCTGTTAGTAAGATCTTTATTTTCTCACATAGTTTGGAAAAATACATTTCTGAATCCTGTGATTTTGTATCCAACCTAATATTGAAGCGCTCTCTCAGAAGCCAAGAGGTTTTGATTTTCTTTTGTTTCTTTCAAGTAAACATCTGCATTGATCATAAAACCTATTAAAATTACAGGAAACTCATGAATGCGGTGAAATAATCTTTGCACTCTCCCTGTGGGGCATATGAATTCATATGTATTAAAAGGAAATTAAATGATTTGAAAAAGCCAATCATGGGAACAATGCAGCACCCAACATCATAAAATGAAAGCTCAGAGTCTAGAAATATGTTTTTCATTTTTATCCAATAATATATGAGATATGAAAATTTCCTCATTAGGGGTAAAGATGGTCTTAAATTTCAGTTATATTTTGTCCTCTTATAGCCACCCAAAACTTGGAGGCATATTCATGATGAATAAATACCTGTTTTTAAAGCAAAATGAGACCATGAAGATAGTGAGAACATGTTTTCTAACCCTATTATTATTTTCTCTTTGTTTTTTTTTTTAGATTTCATTCCACCCTTTATTTATATGACAAGCAATTAAAAGAAGTATGCCAAATTTCCAAGTTTTTATGACAGCCCCTTAAAATGAGGAACAGCCAAACAAATTTTGTTAGCAAGTCAAAGCATGTTGTGAGACAAATGGTTTCGCTATCTCATTTAGTTTTCATGATCACCAAAGCACAGAAATCTCTTTACCCATTGACAGGTTTTCTGCTGTATTTGACTTGAATTTCATCCCAAGTTAGTCCAGCTAGTATCTGCACAAAGACATGCTGTATAGACTGGGTAGAACTGAGAAGCTGACCTTGAAGCCAGGAATATCATTGCTGAACCTCAGCTGCCATCCAGAGTCAGGCTGATAGGAAATGTTCCCAGGCAATCTTTTAGCCGTGCTCTCAGCCAGAGGGCATACAGCCATTTACAGGATATAAAGGAAGACTGTATTTATTGAAGAAGAGTTTTCTAGAAACGAGGTCAGAAAACCTCACCTTTAAAAGCAGCACGTTTTTCAATAATTTCTCTGTAGTCATCAGTCACTCTCTTCCAACATTAGGTAATAATCCTGATTGGAAGGGACAATACAGACTTAAATTTCAGCCAGAAGAAACTGACCTGCCAACTATTTAAACATACAAAGCAATAGCTGCCACAGTGGAATGAGATGATGAGAGCAGCATAAGATAAATAAATTGGAAAAATTCAGAGCAGCGAGAGATAGAGGTTGCCTGTTACTGAAATCAGTATATATTAGATCCCCTCTCTAGACTGCTATAGTAACTGTAATCTACACCATATGATTTGGCAATTGATCATAAACTTCTCAGGTTGTTCAAAACATTTCATCTCCCCTTCCCAAATATATCTACACATACACAAATATCCATCATTTTACCACTATTGTGTCTTGTCTTATAAAAGTACAGACTTCTCTTTCCCTCTTAGTACCTTCAAGATTGTTGTGAGATTTGAGTAAAATAATAATAATAATAAGTGTGTGGTGCAGAGCCTGGCATAAAATGTGAACTGAATGGAGTAAATTAGGGTGGCAATTATTATTTTCATTTCATGTGACTATTCATAAAGAGAAGATTCCTGGAAGTAAAACTGCTACTTGAAGAGTATGCATATTTTCAATTTTGCCACTAACTGCAAAACTTTCCTCAAAAAGACTATGCCAATTTATACTCCTTTACATTAAAAGAATATCTTTCCCTATGCCCAAACATTAAACTATCAGCTTCTATGTTTTTACTAGTCTGGATGAAACATGTTAATGAAGCTTAGTATGAATTTCTACTTGTGAATAAGTTGAGCATCTTTTTATTAAGATTATTGACATTTGATTCAGTGAATTGCCTGTTCATCTCCTGTGCCATATTTTTTTCTTTTGGTTACTTTTTCTTTTCTTATTGATTTGTAATATCTCCTTATACTTAATGGATATTAATTCTTTAGATATGAGAATAATCCATATGACTTTAATTTCTCAGAGTATCCACATGATAAGCATTTATGCCCTCATCTTTGCAACTGAATTAATGTTTATTAATATTTGCTGAGGTTGCAAATATTTTGTCCCAGTTTTCTGCTTGTCTTTTTAACTTTGTTTGTGGTATGTTTTATGATTCAAAAGTTTTAAAATTTATGTAGTCAAATCTGTTAGTCTTTTTCTTTATGATTTCTGGATTGGAGCTTCATCTAGGAAGGTATGCCCTATCCCAATATTTATAAATATCACTCTATCTTTTATAATTTTTAAATATCATCTCAGATGTTTAATACATCTAGAATACATGTGATGTATAATGTATTGTGAGACATATAATGTGAGACAAGGCTCTGACTTTTTTTTTTCATTTGTGGTTGTCTGGACTTACCTTCACCATCTGACCAAATTTTAGATTTTTTCCTTTTATTATAATGTGCAATTTTTATTATAAATCCCAGAAATAATAGTAATAGTTAAATTCCATATAATATTTGCCAAGCATATCCACTTACCCAAAGACTCTTCATACAACCTGTGATTGGGTATTTTTATTTTCAATCTAATTGATGAAGAAAATTGAGGATCACTGAGGTTCAGCACTGTAACCCTAGTTATGTTGCTAACAAAAGAAATATTCAAATCCGGTATGTAGATCTTTTGGCTTCTATGCCATGTACTTTCTACCACCACCCATTGGTATCTGAGGTCCAAAGTACAAATGGAAAAGGAAAGAAATATCTTCAATATGCAGTATCAAATATTGAATATCTGTAAGTTTGTTTGCAATAATTGACCAACTATCATCACATAGAGGTGTCGGGAAAATTACAGATTCCTTTTGACGGGTGGAAAATTAAACAAATGGTCAAGACATACCTTGACATCCTCTGAGAAATATAACTTCATCTACGGTAAAATGACAATGACCCAAAGATGTGCTATATCAATTTTTACATTAAAGCTTCATTATATTTAAAGCATTTAATCATTTATTTAAATCAGGAATTGGCAACTTTTTTTTCCTAGTGGGTATGTTAAGCTTTGAGGGCCACTCAGTTTTGGTCATATCTACTTAACTCTGCTGTTGTATCTCAAAATAAGGCAAGACACTACATAAATGAATGACATGGGTTTGTCGTACTTAAACTTTATTTACAGAAACAGGCATTAGGCTGGATTTGGCCCATAGTCACAGTTTGCTGACCCCTGACTTAAACTATCACAGGGGATTTTACAGTTTCCAAACTTTGTTAATGTAGGTAATAATGGGGAAGTAAAAAAATATGAAACAGTAAATGTTGAATATGAGAATAATTCATACAACTTTAATTTCTCAGAATATCCACATGATAAGCACTTGTCCCCTCATCTTTGCAATTGAATTAATGTCCTAGAGCAGTATGTGATCTATTTTAGAGAGAACCAACAGCAAACAGGACTTACTAATGAATTGTATGTAAGGGAGGAATCAATGATGACTCAAAACTTTTCAGCATGAGTAAATGGCAATGCCATTTATTGAAGTGGGAAAGGCTGAATAGGAATATATTTGAGGATGATGGATGGAATTAAAGGTTGAGTTTGAAATGTTAATTTTGAAATGTCTATGAGATATATAAGTTGAATTGCCAGGTAGGCTGGTGAGTGTATTCAGAGAAGTCTTGACTAAAAATAAAAAGTTGGGAGTCATCATCCCAGAGACGATATTTAAGGCCATCAAAATGGATGAAATTACCTAGGCAGAGAATGTAGAAAGAAAGAAAGCAAGACAAGATCTTGATGTGCTTGCTGAATCATCCAAGAAGGAACTAAGCATGTTCAGCAGAGTTTATCAGCATGAAGATTTTATTGTACTGCCAGTCTTAGTAAATCTATAATTTGTGTTAATGAGCCTACACACCTATTCCCCCAAAGAGTTGTTTCAAATTTAATGAATGATATAGCCTTTTTTTCAAAAGTACCTTTGGGTACATGTGCATCAAAACACAATTTGAGGGCAGTACAATGGTGGTTCAGTGGCAGAATTCTTGCCTGCCATGCCAGAGACCCAGGTTCGTTTCCTGGAGCCTGCCCATGTCAAAATTAATTAATTAATTAATTTAAAATATAATTTAAAAAAATCCTGACAATTCCTTAAAAAAATGCACAATTTGAGAAAAGCAATGCAAAATAGTAATGATTAGTGCACTATATAATATACATTTATATATTTTTTATAGTCTTCACTTTTGGTCATTCAGTGAGAGTCAATATTAGCCTTGCTGGCATTAATAAAAGACACAGATTTCATATATATCTGCATTCAGACTCTAGCTACATCACCACCTAATAAACTCAATACACTCACTTGAGCAGGTATTACCTGCCCAAGGATGTGGGTAAATCCCCTGCAGTCCAATAATCTGGAGACAACAAGGGCTACGTAAGTGAAGACCATCTTGTCATCTGCTAACATTTTATCCTGCATTACATAAGCCCACTCTTTATTTTCAGGAAGACAATCCAGAAAGGAAAAGGAAAAAATAGGTGAGGCATTATTGAGTGTTCTCAAGACGATGGATTTAAAGAAAACAGCCGTTCCATTTTCTGGAGAATGGAAACGGAGGTCACATAGTTCCAGTTCAGAATGGTTACGTAGTTCTTATTAGGCTAACCCTCTGGTAAATATCAACTATAAACCCTGGACAAGGTATGAAAAACAACTACTAAAGGCACTGGAGTGAACAAAGCAGGCAAACAATGGAGTCATTATAAAAAGGAAAAGCATGGGATAAAATTCCAGCTTTTATAACTTTCAGCCAGAGGGCAGGTCTCAATCTACACCATGCACAGTGCCCACAATTCTGATCAGAAACTCCCAATCTTGCTGGTTTGACAAACCAACTATAGAGTTGAAGGCAACCACAGCTGTTAGAAAACAAGGTAGAAATCTACAAGAGAGAGTCTAAGAGGGAGACCCCCAAGTTCTGCATATAAACTTTGTCAAAATCTCTGGTTGACCATTTACCATAACTGGTGGAGCAGACTTCAAGTAGCCCAGCTGACGGCAAAAAAACCTGAACTGAAATCTGAGCTTCCACCTACCATGTGGGAGATGAATATTTGCTATTTAAGTTCACCCAAGTTAATAGCCTGATTAAAAATCTATTTTCTTCACAGAAACATAACAGAATCAAGATTTTCTATTACATAGGATTCATAATGTCCAAGGCACAATAGGGAATTACTCTACATACAAATAAACAAGAAAACATAGCTCAGGAAAAGACAATCAATGGAGACCAATTATGATGCCCCAGATTTTGAAATTAGCAGACTAGGATTTTAAAGCAGCTATTACAATTATGCCCAAGGATGTAAAGAAAAATATGCTCATAGTTTGTGAAAATTAGGAAATATCAGCAGAAATATAGAAACTATAAAAAGAACCAATTATAATTTCTGGAATTTAAGAATACAACATCTAAAATAAAAATTTCACTGGATGGGGCTTAATAGCAGAATGGAGATGATACCAGAAAGAACAGCAAACTTGAAAATAGATTAATATAAATTATCCAATCTGAAGAATAGAATGAAAAAAGACTTTTAAAAAAAGGAACACAGGGCAGGCCATGGTGGCTGAGCAGGTAGAGTTCTTGCCTGCCATGCCAAGACCCAAGTTCAATTCCCAGTGTCTGCCCATGCCAAAAAAAAAAAAAGAAAAAGAAATGGAACACAGCTTCAGGGACTTGTATGACAGTATCAGAAGGTCTGTGTTCCAGTTTGCTAGGTGCCAGAATGCCATATGCCAGAAATGGAATCGCTTTTAAAAAGGGGAATTTAATAAGTTGTTAGTTTACAGTTCTAAGGCCAAGAAAATGTCCCAATTAAAATAAGTCTATAGAAATGTCCAATTTAAGGCATCCAGAGAAAGATACCTTGGTTCAAGAAGGCTGATGATGTTCAGTGATTCTCTCTCAGCTGGAAGGGCGCATGGCAAACATGGCAGTGTCTGCTGGCTTTCTGGTGGCTCTACAAAAGGGACTCTTTCCAAAATGTTTCCTCTTTTAAAGGATTCCAGTAACCTTCAATGGGTGAAGACACACCTCCGTGGAAATCATCTAATTAAAAGTTACCACCCATAATTGAGTGGGTCACATCTCCATGGAAACAATCAAAATGTTCCCACCCAGCAATAATGAATGAGGATTAAAAGACATGGCTTTCCTGGGGTCCACCACAGATTCAAACCAGCACAATCTACCTAGCAAAAGTATAATTGGAGTTCCAGAAAGAGAGGAAAGGAAATACTGGAGAGAAAGATTTTGAAGAAATAATGGCCTAAAGTTTTCCAAAAGTTTGAAAGACAAAAATTTATAGGGAACTCCAAGTATTAATACAAAGAAAATTATATCTAGACACATCATGGTAAAACCTGATGAAAGTTGAAGATAAAGAGATAATCTTAAAAGCTGCCAGAGGAAAACGACACATTTCACACATAGCAACAACAGTTCAAACGATCACTGACTCCTCATCAGAAATCACGGAGGCCAGAGGGTAGTATACCTTTAAAGAGCTGAAACAAGAAATGAAACAAAATAAACTAGCATTGCAGAATTTTATACCTCTGTTCCAACCCAGCTCTTGGGAGGCTTGGGTCAGGACAGCCCAAAGACCAAAGGACATGTCACACACAGAGTTAGACATGAATTTTATTAGGACTTACCAGTAAGAGAAGATTTTCCACAGCGGCAGCCGACCATGGAAAATGAAGGTTAGCACTCCACAAAGGGAGCAAGGAGTGCAAGGGCTTACGAGGGTTTAGGACAAGGGTGTGAAAACAGAGTTTCAGCAGGGTCTTCTGACACAGGGGTCTGATGGTTTGTTATCAACAGTGATCGGGGGAGGGGAGTTTCAGCGCTTTGTTTATGATACCATCTGCACATTCTTTCCCCGCTGAGGACATGTGATGACTTCCAGTGCCTATCACAGTCATCTAGACAGCCACGTGCAATGACCTGCTCTCAGTATGGAAGGATATCCTGGGCCCTGGATCCCCACAACCTCCCAAATAAAGACATTTTCATATGAAAGAAAGCTATAGGAATTCATAACCTGCAGACTACTCTATGAGAAATATTAAAGGAAGTTCTTCAGGTTGAAGGGAAATGAAACCAGATGGAAACTTGGATTTTCAGAAGGCAATAATGGGCATCAGAACTGATAAATATATATATAATAAATATATCAGATCATATTTCCTTATAATTTAAAATATATGTAAGACTATTTAAAGAGTCACATTAACCTAAATATTTTTAGATGGACTAAGGTTTTCCGTTTTCATCTAAATGTTATCAAGCTTAGATCTTAAAAAGTCAACACATTTTTTATGGCATGAAACTGGTATTTGTATATAACTTAATTAATATTTTCTGAAGTTAAATATATTTTTATGTCAAAATTTAGTTATCATTCTTTCAATTGCATTTTTTCTCCTCTTTGCAGAAAAGTTTGTCAGGCTTCTATCCTACTACGATTATTCTCAGAACATCTCTTTTAAAAAGGAGATTTTCTTCCTAATGGACTTCCATTCTGAGCGATTCCTAGTTGCTAATCAACTAAGCTACAAGCAATGAACTCACTCCTGTATAGTTAGGACTCTTAGGTTCTAGGAAGTATAGTTTGTTCCTTAACGCCACTGACTTTTAAGTTAAAATAATGATCAAAATGTGTTTGGATAATGGTGAAATTCTTAGGGGGAAACAATAAAATTACCACCCTCCCACCCCAAAGTATAATGTACAGATCCTTTAAAAGGAAAAGTATAATTTTAAAAATTAAGCTTAAAATGCCTTCAAATGCTGGTTACAGAACAAGTTACAATATATTATTAAAGTACCAGAGCAAAAGTATCCAAAGCGAAGTCATTGAAGTCAAACTATATTCTGTTTATTTAATTTTTTTAAAAGAAAACAAAAAATATACACTTTTTCCCAATTCCTGCAATTGCCTGCTGGACATTTATAGAGTATGTTCCAATGCCTCAATGTATCCATACCGACACTAAAACTCCTATCTAAATTCTCAAGATACTTTCCTCTTCTAACTTCCCTTTCCTTCCTATCATCATCATCTCTGTCTCTAAAATTCCAAACCTAAATATCTGTGATTCAACTCTCACCCCTCATAAAAAGATTTACTTGTCCTGACAATTGTTTTTATTGCAAAACCTCTGCAAAGTAGGCTTTCCTTTCTCTTTCTACTATTCTGCTTTGGGTCATGTTTAACGCAGGTTAAAGCCTGGGTTTGAGAAAAGTAATATAAAAGTAGAGAAGGCATTGCCCTTTATAATAACTACTGTTTGTTGAGAATTTAAATGATTTTATTTAATCTTTAATTCTTTGAGGTAGCTGCTATTATTATCCCACTTTTACAGAGGAGCTGACTACGGTATAGAGAAAATAATTAACTTGCTTAG
>PVIY010045935.1:0-18773 GCA_004026745.1 Myrmecophaga tridactyla | reverse complement strand
CAATGTACCTAATAATAATACTTATATAAAATATAACAAAATTTAAAATATGCTAATACTTCAAATATTCTATTTTAAAAATCAATTAAGTTTAATAAAAATATAAATATTTTTTTATAACCTTAAATAATTAAATTTTTAAAAATCTAACTTTTCTTACTTAGCCATTTTTTACCTCAACATGTCTAAAACTTTGAAGTTTATTGATGCCAGTCTGTCATAAATAAAAAGACATAAATCTTAGCTTCTAAGGGTCTGTATTTTAGTTAAAATATGCACTTATTAAAGCTTTATATAAAGCAGTGGTAACAAAGGAATAAGAATGCTAAAAAAAAAATTAAAAGGCAGAGAAATAAAAATGACCTAAGAAGTCCTCATAAAAATGACATGTGTAAAACCTTTAAATAAAAAAGTAGCATCTTGGGTGGGCCACAGTGGCTCAGCAGGCAGAGTTCCTGCCTGCCATGCCAGAGACCCAGGTTTGATTCCCAGTGCCTGCCCATGCAAAACACACACACACACACACACACATACACACACACACACAAAATCTAGCATTTAAAAAAATAAAGCTCTGAACCAGTTTTTTAAAACTGTAAATTTATGATATAAATTAACACATTCCTGGCATTATTTAGCAGTTAAAAATATTGCTAAGAAAAATTCAAGTTTTTGCTGAATTAAACTAAAAGATTTTAAATATGTTATAAAATAGTCATGTATGTGTTCTGAGTTTAAGTATATAAATGCCTGGCCATGTTCTAAATTCAAACATAAATTTCTTACCTTGCTCCATTATTTTATAAATCTCTGGCTCTTCTTCTCTTAATAAATACTATTATTAAAAGGAAGTATACAGGTTTAAAAGCTTTATAAATGTATTATCAAATTTATTTTTAATTATATGCAGTTTAAATAAATAAAAACTATAGGCAAAATAATACAAAAAGTAATTAAAAGTTTTAAAAATTGGATTTTGTTTGTTATAGTCATTTGTGAACTATAAGCCCTGAATGGATAAAAAGAGTAATAAAAAGTTGGAGGAAATGAATTTTATTTATTACAGCCATTTTTAATTATAAGTTCTAAATGATTGTAAAAAGTCATAAAGAAGAAGCTTATAAAAATAAATTCTATGTGATGATATTAAGAATTCTTGATTATATATGTAGAATGGAATGATATGTTAATGTTTTTGGTTTTTTGTTGTTAATTTTTAAATTAATAAATAAAAATAAAAACATTCTGTCATAGAATAATTGTAAAGGGTTATAAACAAAGAGTTTATGAAAATGAATTCTGTCTGTCATAATCAGTACCAACCAAAATTTAATGGGTCTGTTTATCATATATTAAAAAAAAAGAAAGATTTTGTGTTATGCTGAGTATTCATATAAAATTAGGGTTAAGTTTTCTCTGTGTTCTATTAACATGAATTGTTAGTATCCTCTTAATATAAAGTATTTTGAAGCACAATTTTTCTTAATCATCCAAATACTGTGTCTAAAATATTTTATGTCAGATTACTATCCTAATTAATGTTTATGCTGGCATTATCCATTTTTTCATGAAGCAAGTCTTCTCACTGTTAAGAAAAAACTGTTACAAATAATTTGTCCTTTCAACTCGTATAAATAAGGTGCTAAGGTACTAAAATAATTTAACCTAATGCATAAGAAGTACTTGAGACATATTACAATGGTTAAAAAGAATTTTCTGTGTTGTTACTAATTAAATTTAAATAAATAAAATATTCATATATTTGAACATTGTATAAATTCCTAAAATTTTGACAATATTCTCACTATCAAGGTTATATCCTAATACTAATCTATATAATGTTAAGCAATGGTATGGTGTTAGTAATCATGGTTTTAATTATTTAAAACAGGCTACACATCATAGAAACAGCCAATTATGAGTTATACTGCTTTACTCTATTACTTCTCTAAAAATATATGCATTCAACTTTTTAAAAAGTTAAACTATATATATATATTATTACTATTTTTTGCATGGGTAGACACTGGGAATTGTATATATATTATATCTTATCTGTTAAATAACATAACTCTGGTAAATGTGTAAAAATATAATAGAATAAAACCTCTGCTATAATTTCTTAATATAAAACAACTGTCTAATGTTTTTATTTATGAAAATGCTTTATTTAACAATACTTATAAAAATTAAAGCTCAGATTATAAGCATTAACTATTATCATTAATTTCAAGTTGAGAGGTTATTGTGAAGGTTACTCTTGTATAAACTTCAGCCAAATATTACAAACTGCCACAATACAGCAAGCCCCAACCAACAATGTTCCTAGCAACCCTAAAAAATATCTAATGCTCTAGAAAATTTTACTTATTAATTTTGTTTTGCAAAAACTTAAAACCTCCAAATTATTCCAATGCCAAAGAAGCTCTAAAACCTAAAAACGCCCAACTCTCCCAAAATAACAACTTATTAATTCATCCCTTTGCCTCATAAATCTTATTAACAACTCACTCCTCCTTAATTATCCTCCTGTTAATTTTTCTCCTAGCCCCCTGAATCTTATAATTCCTGTCTAAGTTTGTTCACAGGTCAACAGCAGCCATAACCAACCAGCAAAATTCTAAAAACATACTCCTGCTACAACAGAAATTTGAAAATCTACTCCTGTTGCAACAAAAACATCACTATTAGGCAGCTCTAGCAGAAAAAGCTCCCAAACCAAATTAATAATGCCCCTGCTTAACTAGAAACAATTTCCTCCCCCAACTTCACCTGGACACAGCAGATGTAGCCAAAAAGAGAACACGACATCCCTGCTCACTCCAAAAATTGCTTTGCACTAAGCTAGGGCATCTCCTCAAATCTAATCCCAGTTCTGGTCAATTTTATTAAGATAAAAAGGCAGGAATGTCAGGTCTGAGAAAATAAACGACATAAAAAATGGATTCTGTGGCATGGGGTCCCCTTCAGTTTCTCTCCCTCAGCAGCTCCTCTGACAGGACCTGATGTGCTGGCAAGATAGATGAGAATGAACATGCTGACACCCCACCCACCAGAGGCCAGACCAGATAACCATGAGGATGAAGTCATGACCTGCACCAGCCTGATATCTCCCGGTGATGCCTGCAGCCACAAATCACCTCCCACCCCCTCTTGTTGCGGTTTTCCCTTTAATACCACAAGCTGTCAGAAAGAGAGTTGGGGCCATTTTTCCTTCCCATTTGCTAGCAGGTTTCACTGACTCCCACCTGCCTGCTCTCCCTTTGCTCTCAATCTATTTCTCTCTCTCTCTCAATAAACTTGTTAAGCTTTGACTTGCTGTCTCATGTGGAATCCTTTAATGACTCCATGCTTAATAATTTCTAAATTCTAGATGCTGTGCTTTTTGTGTATAACTAGCAGTTCCCTGGAACTCTGAGTATCTGCATGATGCCTGAGACAAAGAGTCAGTGTTGTGCAGCCCTAAAAGTGAGCATTGCTTCATTCTGCAACTTTTAATAGAAGTTGGGGGGAAAAAATCAGAGGATATTGTCTGTATTTTAAAACTTCAAATTTTGCATGAAGCCAAAAGAAGAGACGTTTATGTTGTCCAAAATTTAAATTTTCTGCAGCAAAATAATTTAACTTGTCTGCTCAGTTTATTTAAACAAACTAATTATATGGAACCTAGAATGTGGAATGAGATCTTGTTATTCTGTGCAGGTTAATGTAATATTCCAATGCAATTCAGAGTATTGGGGGCAGAAATTAAAAAGGATTTGAAAAGTCTCATTAATGGACTTTGAAAAACATGGAACTATAAAACTTCTCCACCTGGGGAATTCCTGATATACTTACAAATGTTGGGGGCTACCAGTTTAATTAGTCAAGCCCTCGTTCTTATGGCTTGCCCTTATGAAACTCATTTCTGCAGTGGCAAAGGTAACGCTACTCACAATTGTGGTTAAAAATCACCCCCCAAGAACCTCTTTTGCTGCTCAGATGTGGCCTCTCTCTCTAAGCCAACTCTGCAAATAAACTAACTGTCCTTCCCCCATGTGGAACATGATTCCTAGGGGTGTAAATCTCCCTGGCAATGTGGGACATGACTCTAGGAATGAGCTTGACCCTGGCATTGTGGGATTGTGAATGCCTTCTTGACTAAAAGGGGAAAAAGAAATGAAACAAAAGACAGTTTCAATGGCTAAGAGATTTCAAGTAGGGTTGAGAGGTAATTCTGGTCATCTTTCAGCCAGATATCGCAAATTGCCACAAAATGCCCAGCCCCGAGCTACAGTATTCTTGAAAACCCTAGGGAGTGCCCTGGGCTTTATCTAAGTCTCTATAACAGTTTTTTTTTTTTTTTTAGTAAATTTATTTTTTCAGAATCTTAAGATCTCCAGATTGTTCCTATGACAGATAATCCCTGCAACCCTGAAGTATCAGTCTTTCCAAGAATATTAACCAGTTTCATTCCTCTTTTCCATAAGGTCAACACCCATCCAGCATGAAGAGGTTTAAATTGTCACTGCCCAGGTAGTCCTGAAGATTGAATTACCAAATGAGAGGGAGGAGGTATAACAGAAATTAGGATTAAGCAAATGCTTATGCCTACTAAATCATTACATGAATGTTCCTTTTTAGTTTCTAGTGTATTGGAATAGTCAGAAGGAAATATCTGAAATTGTTAAACTGTAATCTAGTTGCTTTGATCTTTGATAATTTTTGTAAAACCATAGCTCTTTTTGGTGAAGTATAGCTTTTCACTTTGTGACGGACAGTCCTTTTATCCAATGTATAGGTAGAAGAGTAATAAAGACATGTATGAAAAAAAAAAGCAGAGGAAACAAGGGCTAAAAATGACTTAACTCTGTAGGGCATGGGGAATAGGTTGCCAAAAAGTGCCATCTGCAGGCTGCTTTCCTGACCTTCACCCCAGTGCCACCTATATGGGACCCTGGCCCTGTTTTGGCTGGGAAATACTGATGAACCAAGTCCAAAGAGCTTTAACAAGAATCTAATCAGCAACAAAATCTTAAACAATTGAGTGAAACAGACTGTTTGGTTTGCTAAACCTGCCAGAATGTAAAATATTAGAAATGGTTTGGCTTTTTCAATGGGGATTGATTAATTTAAAACATTACATTTCTAAGGCCATGAAAATGTCCAAATTAAGGCATCAAGAGGAAGATACCTTCTCTGAGGAAAGGCTGCTGGCATCTGGGGTTCCTCTGTCACATGGGAAACTACATAGTGATGTCTGTTGGTATCTTCACTCCTGGGTTCTGGTTGCAATGGCTTTTTCTCTCAGCTCCTGTGGGTCCTTGCTTACTTCTCCTGGGCTGTTTCTCTCTAAGCTCTCTGAACTTTTACTGTCATTTATCCTCTTCACAAATGACTCCAGTAAAAGATTAAGTCCTTTAATCCTGAATGGGCTGTGTCACATCTCAATTGAAATAGCCTAACTAAAAGGTTCCACCCATAATAGGTCTGCACACACAAGAATGGATTAAAAGAACATGGTTTTTCTGGGGGTATATAACTGTTCTAGATCAGAAGGGAAAAGAGGCAGAAGCAGTAGTTGAGGAAATAATGTCTGAGAACATCTCAGGTCTCATGAAAGTCAATGATATCCAGGTCCAAAAAGTACAACATATGCCACACTGAACAAATCTGAATAGACCCATTCCAAGGCACATGTTTATCAAAACATCAAATGCCAAAGACAGAGCATTCTGAAAACAGCAAGAGAAAACTGAGTCATTATATACAAGTGATGCCCAATAAGACTAATTGCTGATTTCTTCATCAGAAACCATGAAGGGGAGAGGGAAGTGGTATGATATTTAAGATAATGAAAAATTGCCAGCCAAAAATTACCTATCCAGCAAGACAGTCCTTCAAAAATGAGGGAGAATCTGGGTGCAGGGGTGGTTCAGTAGTACAATGCTCACCTTCCATATAGGAGACCCGGGTTCAATTCCCAGACCATGCACACACACACACCCCAAAAAAACAAAACAACGAAGGAGAATTTAAGATATTCATAGATAAGCAGAAGCATAGAGAGTTCATTAGCAAGAACTCTGACCTACAAAAATTATACAAGAAGTCTTGCAGGGTGTAAGGAAAAGATGAGAGAGAGGTTTGGAGGAGAGTGTAGAAACGAAGATTATCAGTAAGGGTAACTAAAGAGGTAAAAAGAGAGACAAAGATAAGAATATGACATATAAAAACCATAGGATAAAGTGGTTGAAGTAAGCACTGTCTTTGCAGTAATAACACTGAATGTTAACAGTCCCCAATCAAAAGACACAAACTAGCAGAATAGATTTAAAAAAAAAAAAAATGAACCATCTATATACTTTCTACAAGGAGACTCACCTCAGATCTAAGGCTATAAATAGGCTGAAAGTGAATGGCTAGAAAAAGATATTGTACACAAACAGTATCAAAAAAAAAAAAAGCTGGGGTAGGCACACTAATATTAGACAAAATAGACTTTAATCAAAGCTGTTATAATAGCCAAAGAAGGACATTATATATCAAATAAAGGGGCAATCCACCAAGAAGAAATAACAGCCATAAATATATATGCAACTAACCATGGTGCCCCAAAACACATGAGGCAAACACTAGTAAAACTGAAAGGAGAAATAGGCATTTCTACAATGATAGGCGTATACTTCAAAAACACCACTGGCATCAACAGACAGTACACCTAGACAAAGGATGAATAAGGAAATAGAGCGCTTGAATAATTTGATAAATGAACTATACCTAACAGATACATACAGAATAATGCACCCCATGATAGCAGGGTATACACTCTTCTCAAGTACTGATGGATCATGTGACCTCATGTTAAGTCACAAAACAGGTATTAAATTTTAAAAATTGAAATTATACAAAGCACTTTCTCTGTTTCAGCTTATTATGAAATAAGCTGGAAGCCAACAACAGGCAGGAAAATGCACACATTTATAGAGGTTAAACAACAGCTCTTAAGGAATCAATGGGTCAAAACAGAAATTGCAATAGAAATTAGTAAATATCTCAAGATGAATGAAAATGAGAATATAACATACCAAAACTTGCAGAATGCAGCAGTGGCAATTTTGAGAGGGGAATTTATAGCCTTAAATGCCTACATTAAAAAGGAAGAAAGTGGCCATGCACTTCCCCCAAAAAACAAACAAACAAGCAAAAACAAACAAAAATTCAGCAGATGGTGTTGCAATAACAGGATACCCACATGTAAAAATAATGAAATGTGGCCCTACCATACAGCATACAAAAAAAAAAGAAAGCGAAAATAAAAGAATTAACTTCACACCTGAAAGAACTAGAAAAATAATAGCAAACTGATCCCAAAGTAAGCAGGAAAAAAGAACAAAGATTAGAACAGAAAATAATGAAATTGAGAACAAAAAAAGAATAGAGAGAATCAACAAAACCAAAAGTTAGTTCTTTAAGAAAATCAGCAAAATTGACAAGTCCTTAAGTAGACTGACAGAGAAAAAGAGAGAAGATGCAAATAAAATCAGAAATGAGAGGGGGGATATTACTAATGACCCCACAGAAATAAAATGATCAAAAGAATATTATGAACAACTGTACACCAACAAACTAGATATACTTAGAAAAAATAGATTTCTTGGACCTTCACTACGAGAACCTGGTGAGGCTCCTGGAGGTCAAGCCCATGAATTTGTGGAGACCTACCCACCTAAGACTATAGATTCCAAGATTCTCTCTCATGCTAGTCTACCCTTAGCCTTCAGCAATTCATCAAAGTTTTCATTTAAGCATTCTTAGCCAGTTGATGGCTCCAGTAGCTGTCATACAATGGTGGAGGAATAGGTTCTGCAAATAGAATGATGGATTTCTTGGAGAAGCATTACCTGGTGTGGGGACTTATGAAAATTTCAATACAATTGACTAGATAAGAGAGACAAGTCTCGAGACAGGGATAGGCATTGGGAGATTACTAATAAAAGCAGTGTGAACATGGGCCTTAATTCACATGCAATTGATGCTTTTAATGGTTGGTTACTGATGCTTTTGGGGGCTTTTATCATGTTCCTTGACTAGCTTGATAGGTATCTCTGCTCATTGGATGGCAGACTTAAAAGAAGGTATATCCACAAGGGGATTCTGGTATAATGATAATCATTACTGCAGGAACTAAGCGTGTCACCTTTGAAGACAGAAACAAATGCCCAGAGTGGAATAGCTTGTCCCAGCTTGTCATCAGCACAGATGAGGGAGTCTTTGCCTACAGAGTCCATTTTTTCGTGTTTGCCCTCTGGGCTCTTCTATTTGCCTTTCTTGCCATGTATCTTGTCAAGATTATGCCTCTGGCTTCAGAATTTGCACCTTATGCCTCTGGCTTCAGAATCCCTGAGATAAAAATTATCTTGAGTGGTTTCTTTATTAGAAGCTATTAGGGTAAGTGGACCCTGATTATCAAAATTGTCACATCAGTGCTGGCAATATCATGTGGCTTGAGCCTGGGTAAAGAGGGTCTGCTAGTACATGTAGCTTGCTGCTGTGGTAATATCCTGTGCCAATGCTTCAAAAATACAGGAATGAGGCCAAGTTCAGAACGGTCTTATTGGCTGCAGCAGCAGCTGAGTTATCTGTAGCATTTGGGGCACCTGTTAGCAGAATGTTATTCAGTCCAGAAGAGATCAGGCACTATTTTCCCCTCCAAACATTGTGGCGTTCCTTCTTTGCTACCCCGGGGGAAGCATTTACTCTATGCATCATCAACACATTTGGCGACAGCCACCAGGTTCTATTTTATGTGGAGTCTCACACACCATGGCATCTCTTTGAACTTGTGCCATTTGCTCTACTGGCATGTTTGGCGGCCTGTGGAGAGTTTTGTTCATTCACCCAAATATTGCCTGGTGTCAGAAGCATAGGACTACCAGTTAGGCAAATATCCTATCATAGAGGTACTCATTGTGACATCACTGCCATCATGGCTTTCCCAATGAATATATGCATATGGGCACAAGTGAGATAATTTTTTAGCTATTTAACAACTGTGGCCTCCTGGACTCCTCCAAGCTCTGTGATTATGAGAATCATTTCAACACAAGCAAGGGAGGCAAACTGCCTAACAGACCTACTGGTGTGAGAATCTACAGAACAATGTGGCTATTTTGAATTATGAGTGTTAAGCTAGCTGCTTTGACACTCATACTGAAAATCTTCATTACAATATTCACCTTTGACATGAACATCCCTTCTGGCCTCTTTATCCCTAGCATGGCTGTTGGTGCTATAGTGGGCTGATTTTTAGGAGTAGGAATGGAACAACTGGCCTTTTACCACCATGACTGGGCAATCTTCAATACCTGGTGCAGTCAAAGTGCTGATTGTATCACACCTGGCCTTTATGCAATGGTTGAAACTGCAATGTGCTTAGGTGGGGTGACTCCAATGACCGTTTCTCCTGTTGTTATAATGTTTGAACTAACTGGTGGCTTGGAATGCATTGTGCCTCTAATGGCTACAGCCTTGACAAGCAAATGGGTGGCAGATGCTCTTGGGCAAGAGAGCATCTATAATGCCCACATACATCTCAACAGGTACCCCTTTCTTGAAACGAAAGAATAATTCTCTCATATCTTGGTGTAACAGATGTGATGAAACCTTGGAGAAATGACCTTTTGCTGACTGTCCTTATTCAGGAAAGTATAACTGTGGAGAATGTAGAAGATTGTAATTAATGAAACCACTTATAGCAGCTTCCCAGTGATGGTATCCCAGGAGTTCCAAAGATTTGTGGTTTTTGTCTTCCAAAGATATCTTATTATTCCAATTGAAAATGCACACACACAAAAAAAGCAAGATGGGGTTGTGAGCATTTCTGTCATTTATTTCACTGAGTATTCTCCTTCAATGCCACCATACACTCCACCAAACCTGAAGCTTCAGAATATCCTGAATCTCAGCCCCTTCACTGTTAGTGACCTCACATCCATAGAGATTATAGATGGATCTGCGTCAATGCCTGGTTAGACCTAACAGATGCCTGCTTGGAATCTGTTCTAGTTTGCAAGTTGCCAGAATGCAGTATACCAGAACAGGAACAGCTTTTAAAAGGGGGAATTTATTAAGTTGCAAGTTTGCAGTTTGAAGGCTGTGAAAATGTCCAAATTAAGGTACCAACAAGAGGTTACCTTCATTCAAGAAAGGCTGATGAGGTTCAGGGTGTCTCTCTCAGCTGGGAGGGCACATACTGATTCTGCTAGCTTTCTCTACCAGCTTCTTGTTTCATGAAGCTCACCTGGAGGCATTTTCCTCTTCATCTCCAAAAGTCTCTGGCTGTGTGGATTCTATTGGTTCTGGTGACTCTCCAGCTTTTTCCAAAATAGCTCCCTCTTAAAAGGCTCCAGTAAGCAACCCTACCTTGAATGAGTGGAGACATATCTCCATGGAAACAATCAAAAAGCTCCCACCCAGCAATGCTGAATAAAGATTAAAGAACCTGGTTTTTCTGGGGTACACAACAGACTCAAACCAGCACAGAATCATTACCAAAAAGGATGTGTTAAAGCATATAGCACAGATGGCCAACCAAGATCATGATTCTGTTCTCTTCAATTAGAACCACTGTGTTGTGCTGTATATAAAACTGGAAGGACATTGCAGAACATGGATCTCTTTTGTTAACTGTGTACCTATTTTAGTTTGCTAATGCTGTTGGAAATATACTGTACCAGAATGGTTCTAAGGCCATAAAAATGTCCAAACTAAGGCATCCAGAGAAAGATACCCTGATGTACAGGGTTCCTCCATCAGCTGGGAAGGAACATGGTGATGTCTACTAGCTTTCTCTCCCAGCATCTCATTTCAAACAGCTTCCCCAGGATCATTTCCTTTCCGCATTTCCACGTCTCTGTTTCAGCTCTGAAGCTTTTTCTAAATTGGTTCCCTCTTCAAGGACTCCAGTAAGCAGATGAAGACCCACCTTGAATGGGTGAGGGCACAACTCCATGGAAACAACTTAATCAAAAAGATCCCGCTCTACAACATTCAATCAGGATGAAAGAACATGGCTTTTCTCCTTAAATTAATTGCATATGGTTGTAGGGAATTTCCTCAGTTTCCAAGTACTTTTCTGGAATTTGCAATTTATCAGTAATAAACACATATTACTGTAGTAGGCAGGGTTCAATATTGCAAGCAACAGAAATTGGCTCTGGCTATCTTAAGTTTAAAGAAAACAACCTAAAAATCTATTGCAAAAGTGACAGATGTTCACAGGACCAACAGAAGGCCTGGGAAGACAGCAACCAAGGCAGCTTGTTTATGGTTCTTATGTCCTGACCTTATTTATGATGGGGACAAACTGCTTCTTAGTAGTCACACCCAAAACATTCTCACAAAAGTATACGCTTCTAGGGGACCAAACAGATATTTGCACACCAATGTTCATGTCAGCATTATTCACAATTGCCAAAAGATGGAAACAGACCACATACAGGGTTCCTATTTGGAATGATGGAAATGTTGAGGTAATAGAGAGTGGACATTGTAATAATGACTAACAGCACTGAAGTGTATATCTGAATGTGACTAAAGGGGGAAATGTTAAATTGTATATATGGCAACAGAATAAAAAATAATAAAAAAAAGATCGCACCCTACAATATTAAATCAGGATTAAAGAAAATAGCTTTTCTAGGATACACAAGTTTCAAACCGGCTCAGAACCCAAAACACATTTCCCATATTTGGTTAGTGAAATTATAATTGTGTGTTGTCTCTTTCCTAAAGGTTAAACTGTACTACATAATCTCTGCAAATTAAATCTTCTCTTTAGGAGAAAATACAGTTGGGTTTTGTGATATTGCATTAGGAAGGCTTCATGATAGAGTAGAAGAATGCTAAAATTTAATTCTACTATATATTTTTTCTAGATTTTTTTTTTAATCTAAAATTGTCAGCCAATATGGAAATTATGCAAAAAAAATCTCAACCATCCTGACCTATTGCCTTCAGGAAACTCATGAAGTCACTTTTGGGGGCTCTATCATTGGAAGATGAAGTGCAAACTAAGGGGCTTTACTTTCCAAACCACAAGAAAAGAAAGCCAGAAGGAGAGTAGTATTGGTATTTTCTAGACTGTGAAGACTCAGTTCAAATGTTATATTGTTCCTGTTACAATATTTAGCACTATTAGTTTATTTTAATTTCTGATTATAAGAATGCCACTTTGATAAATCTCCTCTAAAGAAACTTAGAGATTGACTTTTATAGGCTTGCTTGTTCCTGGTACTCTTTTGAAGTGCACAAAGATAAATTATAGAGCTTCCTCTTTATCTGAAAAAAAAAAAAGATAATTTTCCATGGCATTTATTAGCTAGTAGACAAGGACTTTGTCATGAATTTGTTAGTAGCAAGGAACTTCTTTCCAGCTTCCTTGAAATGAATGATTAGTAAAGTTCTAAGCAAAGTCAGTGACTAGAAATTTCATTTTTTGAGGTCCCAACTAATCCTCTTACCCAGATGCCATCTCTATTGAATAATCGTGCTTTAGGCTTCTGGAATATGTAAGAATACTAAAGGGAACCAAGTCTATACTGCATATAGGTAAACCAGGGATGATCCAGAGCTGCATCTGCATTCTCATGTATTCCTTTGTAAAGACTACTAGTACTAAAATAACTGGAAACTCATGTCTCCTCCAAGCATGAAGTATGTACCACAGGCCAGTGTTGTCCCCATGAGCAAGAATTAGCCTTGGGGTATTTTCAAATACATTCAAGATGTTGGAACAGGATGGGCAGCTATGACTCCCTTAGTGCTCCTTGTAATTCTAAATAAAATGCAGAGCCAAACCAAGACCCTGAGGTGTGGACAAGGCCTGGCGATACCAAGGTGCTTGTATCCAACTGAAAATGTGCCTGTCTTCATTTCCTACCACCTTTACTATAGTAAAAGACACCACTATACGGATACGTGGTAAGAGTATAGAGCCACCACCTGCATTTCTACCAGTTTCATTTTCTATAGTTTTGCCCACATAAAATTATTCCCCTTCTATTCTTTTCCCCTTTCCATTTCTCAGTACTGAATCCTTTCTTTGGGATTGAGGATTGTGTCTGGTTAATCATTCAGATTACCAAGAATACCACCTAGGGTTAGTTGTTATAAACTGAGAGTCAGTGACCTATGGCACGTAGACCAGAAGTGACACTGCTATTTTCTTTGCCACGTGACCCAGTTGCTGCTCCATGCCTCCATTTCCTCACTAGGTGCTCACAACAGTGAGACTTTACTGTCAGGGGCAAGAGTTCATCCTTCACCATTTTACAAGTCCCTTCCTGACACTTCTCCCCATCCTTCTAGTTCAAAATCAGTAATCATTCAGCATATCCTCCCCTCTCCCCACTGACCCTGCAATACCTCAGTATACCACATTTTAAAAGTTGCTCATCCCTGATACTAGGAATTTTACCTCCGTTTCTCTTCACAAAATCTGAAATTCTTTTGCTACACAGACTGGGTAGCCAAAGCTTATTTTTATCTTTACAATATCAATGCAATCATAAGAGTTCTCCTTCTAAGTATGTTAATCTAGTATTTTAATGAAAACAGCAACAACAAAAAACTTTAGGGTATATTATATCACAATCACGGCTCAGTGACTCCATTTTTTGTTCCATCCATACTACCAAATTTTCTCACATGAGAAGATACAATTTGCCTGACTACGCCGTATCCCTTGTATATTGTGCAGACATCAAAGTTCTTATCTGTATGTTTCTGGTCTATTCTCTATCTTTTCTTATAACCATAATTCCCCACTAAAGTTTTCACAACATGAAATGTTAATATTTCTGGTATTTGAGGACAACAAAAAGTTTGGTCACATTTCAAATGCAACAGGGATATGGAGGGTATGTATGTTTGCCCTTGTATTTCTTCTAGGTTTATGCTCCTTGAACATGTATAGCAACATAGCCTGAAAAGAAAAACATGAACTTGGGAGTTAGGAAACCTGGGTGCTATTCCTTATTCCCTATGCTTCTACTAACTAGCCTTGAGATCTCAACAACCACTCTGTGCCTCAGTGTTCCCATCTGCAAAATGAGGATGATGCTAATTGCCCTGCCTTCCTCACAGGGTTGTTGTGAGGGTAAACTGAGACAATGAATGGAACGTACTTTGACAAGTAAATGCTATGCAAGTTGTAAGAAATAGAAACAATCACATTAAAGGCAATGGAATGGATATTGGCAAGGGGTTAATGGAATCATCCAGCCCTTTCTGTGTGACTTAGACCCAGGTCATCATTGCTTTATCAACTTTTACTTAGCACAGATTTGTAATTATGCATGTAATAAATAATTTTTATAAAAAAACAAATACATGAAACGTCCTCAAAACTGAATACTTTTGTGCTTGAAAGGACTTTACCTGGAGGGTGAAAAGGCAGCCTACTCAATTAGAAAAATAATTTATAAACCATCTATCTGATAAGGATTTACTATCCAGGAAATATAAAGAGATTCTACAACTCAGCAATAAAAAGACAACCCAATTAAACAATGGGCAAAAGACATGAATAGACATTTTTCCAGAAAGGACATACAAATGGCTAAAAAGCACATAAAAGGACGTTCAATATCATAGCTATTAGGGAAATGCAAATCAAAACCACGAGTTATTTCATACCTACTAGCGTAGCCACTATTAGCAAAACAAAATACCACAAATGTTGGACAGCATGTGGAGAAACAGAAACACTTATTCACTGTTGGTGGGTATGCAGAATGGCTTAGCCACTGTGCAAGATAGGTGCTTCCTCAGAAAGCTAAGTATAGAACTGCCATTTGATCCAGCAATCCTGCTACTAGATATATAGTCAAAACTGAAAGCAGGGACACAGTCATTTGCACACTGATATTCATATATTACTTACCATTGCCAAAAAATGGAAACAACCCAAGTGTCCATCAATCAATAAACAGATAAACAAAATGTGATCTATACAAACCATGGGATATTATACAGCTGCAAGAAACGAAGTCACGATGCCACTACCTGGATGAATGTTAAGGAGGTAAGGGAATTATGGTGAGGGAAGTAAATCAGACACAAAAGGGCAAATATTGTATGACTTCACTAACATGAACTAAACATAAGTAGCAAACTCATGGAGTTAGTATCTAGAAAACAGGTCACCAGAAGATAAAATGAGGGCAGAGAATGGGGAGCTGATGCTTAATTTATGCAGAATGTGTAATAAGGTTGATTGTAAATGTTTACAAATGGAGGTGACCGGAGCACATAATGAGTGTAACTAACAGTGATATATGTGTGTGACTGTGGTTGAAAGGGAAAGTGTACGATCATGTATGCCACCAGAAGGAAAGTCAGAATGAAACATGGGACTCCATAACATAGTGAACCCTCTCCAGGGTGAAAATGTTCTAGAACTGATTGTCAGTAAATCTGTTGTAAATAAAAATTAAACACATTTCTCCTCAAACAATACTTTCAATAAAAGAATCCAATAAAAAAGATATGAAAAGATACTTCAGCAAAGAAGATACAGGGAAGGCAAAGAAGCACATGAAAAGTCATGTGGGAAAATGTCATAAGGGAAATGCAAATTAAAACCACAATGGAAAAATATTACATGCCCATTAACGTGGCTAGAATTAAAATGACTAAACACACCAAGTGTTGGTGAGGACGTGGAGAAACTGGGATTATGATATACTGCTGGGAGCAATGTGAAACGGTACAATCACTTTGGAAAACAGTTGAGCAACTAAATAAACACATATGACTGCCATTCCAATCTTGGAAATTTACTTCTAATAGAAAGGAAACTTGTACTCAAATATTTATAGCAGCTTTATTTGTAATACCCCAAACCCAGAAACAACTCAAATATTAATTAACAGGTAAATGGATAAACAAATTGGGGTACAGCCATAAAATGGACTACTACTAAACAACAAAAAAGGAATGGATTATTGATGCACACAACATGTATAAATCTCCAAATAATAATCCTCAGTGAAACAAGATAAAAATGTGCATACCCTATGATTCCATTTATATATAATTCGAGAAAACAAACCAATCTGTAGTGAAAAAGCAGAACAATGGTTGTCTGGGGACAAGATAAGTGATCAGAAGAATTATAAAAGCGCATGAGAATCATTTGGGATGTGGTGGATATGTTCAGTACCTCGAATGCAGTTGTTTCATGATATTGAACTTTACTAAATTATACACTTAATTAAAAAAAATCATTGCCTTTTTTACTCTCCTCATAGGAGTATACAGTGCTCATTGCTAGAGGTTAAATGTTGCATGATGATATTATAATTTACAACTAATAGAATGTGTACCCATTTTTAAATTTTGTTTTACTTTCCAATATGGTCTCTATATAAAACCAGAGTAAGACTGTACCTGTTTACAAGAGCTGACTGTGCACATCTGTTCCTAACTTTGTGTTTAGGCATGTCATGGCATTCTAGTCTGCTAGCTGCCAGAATGCAATATACCAGAAACAGAATGGCTTTTAAAAAGGGGAATTTTAATAAGTTGCTAGTTTACAGTTCTAAGGCCAAGAAAATGGCCCAATTAAAACAAGTCTATAGAAATGTCCAATTTAAGGCATCCAGGGAAAGATACTTTGATTTAAGAAGGCCGATGAAGTTCAAGGTTTCACTCTCAAGTGGAAAGGCACATGGTGAACAGAGAGTCAGGGTTTCTCTCTCGGCTGGAAAGGCACATGGCAACACAGCAGCATCTACCTTCCGCTTCAGGCCTCTTGTTTCATGAATCTCCCCCAGGGGCATTCTCCTTGATCTCCAAAGGTCGCTGGCTGGTGGATTCTGTCTTTCTCGGAATTTCATGGCATTGTCTCTTGTTCTGTCATCATTCTCTGCTCTCTCAGAATCTCAAGCCTTTTCCAAAAATGCTTCCTCTTTTAAAGGGGTTCCAGTAATCAAGATCCACCTGGAATGGGTGGAGATGCTCTCCACCCAATCAAGTTTAATACCCACACTTGATTGAGTCACATCTCCATGGAGATAATCTAATTAAAGTTTCCAGCATACAGTCCTGAATAGGGATTAGAAGAAATGGCTGTCTTTACAAAACAGGATTAGGATTAAAACACAGCTTTTCTAGAGTACATAAATCCTTTCAAACTGGGACACATGGTGGTAGCTCAAATTCGGCCAAAGTGCAAGTATTTATATCACAGAAATTGGCAAATAGTATTGCTGTGTTCTGCTGAACCTGAAGCAAGACTCACCCCAAAAGAAGAAACAGAAGATCCTTTGGGGCTGCCCCAAACCATCCCACAATGGGGCCAGCTGAGATTCGAAAGAAAGAGGCACTAAATGCCGGGGTAATTAATCCAAAGCATTTATTAGGGGAAGTTAGGTACAGAGAGCTGCAGCTACCTCATGAGAGACAGAGTCGGCAAGAAGTTCACCTGGTACGTCTGCACCTATACAACTGCTCTACAGATTATATATGGTTGAAGAACAAAGGTGGTTAAGTGCCAGGGGCTTGGGTGCAAGTATTGGGAAAACATTTCAGTATACGGTTTTATTTTAAAACAAAATGTGCTCAAGGTTAAAGCAGCAAAAGCACAACATGCATCCAGGGTCTTATGGGAAGAGATGTCTGAGGAGGGCAGGGACAAAGTCTGTCCTTGGTAAAGTACGAGATGCTATATGTATCACATGCTACTATAAATCAGGTTTGTTTTTTTCGCACAAGTAATCGTTAAACCTTTACCAGCTCATCACAAGCTATAACCTACATAAACACAAGCTCATTTGAGTCCTTAATTTTTAATAGTGTAAAAGGATCCTGAGAACAAAAAATCTGAGGACAACTAAAATAGAGGACTGACAATGAAGGTAAAGACTTGCCTTCATGAAACTAGAAAATGTTACTAGAGAGAAAAGCAAAAAGAAAAAAACTGAGATTTTCAGTTACTCACCCTTATCAAGAAAATCTTTTGCAAGGATTCAAACTTTAGTTGCCTTACCAGCTGCTGTCACTGTCATTCTGTCATACAGCTCATTGGCACCACCTTTCCCTCATGACGAGGGGCATCTGGGGTTGAATCATTAGATCCTTCTTGAATTTACATAGCCAAAAGAGCCACGATGAGGGATGGAGGTGCCAACTCTTCTGGCAAACACCAAGGATCCATTATCTTGTTTCCCCCACAGCTAGGCATGGACAAAAAGAAATGTAACTTTTAAAGTACTGCTAGACAATGTTTTCTAGACAATGGGTACCAACACCAGCAAGTGAGGTAAGAAGTTCATGAAACAAATATATTTGTGAATCAACCACCAAAATACCAAGATCTGATACTTTTAACAACAACTCTGAGACAAATGAAGTCTGGAGGAAGGTTGAGAGCCAGCACACTTTCCTTCTGTTCTTCAGTGCCAGCCTGAGTCTTTATAAATGACTTGCACATTTGTAGCTATTTAATATGGTGTAGAGAGCATCATATCAATGTGCTAATGTTCCATCATCTTGTGAGCTCCCAAAAAGAGAAATGGCTGAAATTTAAAAAAAAAAACAAACAAAAAAACCTCCATTAAATATATCCGTAGCAAGTTGATTATGTTGCAGAAATCCTATCTTCCTGTTCCATGACATGTCATAAATATACACCTTAGGGCTTTTTCATCTCCACTGCATAGAGGTCGGATCGCTTCTGGCTAAAAATGGGAATTTGCTGGCGTATTTCAGCCAGCTTCTTCAGGTCT
>PVIY010045934.1:0-18404 GCA_004026745.1 Myrmecophaga tridactyla | reverse complement strand
ATTTTCTTTCCATAAAAAAAGCATTGATTAAGTCCCCACCCCATGAAATTGTTAAACTGTTTAAATGGGAAATTTACTGTAAAACCACAGACTCAATATAATGCCTGCCAAATAATAATTACATACTAGATATTAACCATAATTATGATTTTGCCATTTGTTATCGACATTATGGGTGTATTGCCTTACCTGATACTAAGCAAGTCTTGTTACCCATTTTAATTTAACAGTCATGCATTTTATTTTAATTATCTATCACCTAAAACGTGACAGTTCTAGTTGGTCAAAATCTTGCTTGGCATTTAAATATAATTAAATTGACCACTTTCATTCCCTTCCCACATGAGATGACTTGGAACTATGTACCCCAGAAAAACATGTTCTTAAACTTAATTTATTCTTGTGGATGTGAACCCATAATAAGTGGGACCTTTGGATGAGGTTACTTTGGTTAGGTGTGGCCCAACTGAATGAGGATGTCTCTTAATCATATTATTGGAGTCTTTTATGAGCAAAATGAAATTCAGACACACAGAGAGAAAGCCAAGGCAGCAGCCAGAAACTGAAAGTCAATAGAACTGAGAAGAAAACAGGTCATCCAGGAGAGGCCACCGTGTGCATTGCCATGTCATAGAAAAGCCAAGACCAAGAATTGCCTTGATGATACCTTGATTTTGTATTTCTCATAGACTCAAAAACATGAGCCAATACATTTCTTTTGTTCAAGCCAACCTATTGCATAGTATTTGCTTTGGCAGCCAGGAAACTGAAACACCACGTACATTTTTAGGGATGCCCGAGTAGAGGTTTGAGTTCTGGAGAAGGCACGTGTGTGTATGTGTGTGTGTGTGTGTGCGTGTGTGTATGTGTGTGTTTGTTTGGGTGTGTATGTGTTTATATGGACACTTTTAGTGCCTATATGTATGCTATGTACCTGTGTGCATTTATGTGTAGTTTAAGGCCCCAACAGAGTAAGATCAATTCAAAATATTTAGAGGAACATTGAATTGAGGCCCCACCCTGTTCCAGACCAACCACAGAAATCTATGTTTCTACCTATTATTACTGGCTGTGCTAACTTTCTCCCTTCCTCTCTGGGCACTCTTTCTACTGTTTTTTGTCAAATATTCTGCCATGTTCTGACCATTGAGTACTGCGTTCTTCAATGTTCTTCTTTTACTTCTCAATTAATTTTCATTATCTCTAGAATGATTGTATTAATTCTCAATGTTTCAATTACTGAAGATTCTCAGACTCTCTAACTCAAATCTCTCTACTGAATTTTGAACATATATATTCAAATATTCATTTAATATCTAAACTTCTCTGACGTACAGGTATATCATGTGGCCAAAGATGAACACATACTCTTTTTCTGTAAACTTAGTCTTGATATAGTGCTTAGGTAAAATGTAGTCATTTATCTATAGCATCCATATTTTTGACCTAATTCCATATTTTATATAGCTTATGGGACTTCACCTTAGTCTGTTCAATAATTACATTGACTATTATAAGTTAAATAAAAATATCATTTGCCAGAGTAATTTTTTATAAAATAAAAGTAAATTATTTTAATAACAGAATGCTATTAGTTCTTCTAATTTGCATAATCTATTTTCATAATTTTGCATTCGCTTAGTGAACCACGTTGTTCATTAAGTAGTATTCAGACAAGCAACATACATACAACAAAGGTAACTACTTTAATTGGTGACTGCCTAAATTTTGGCCACAAAGTCAAATCCAGATGTGCAAAATACAATGAAAACTGATTCAATTTTCTAGATTATCCGAGGAAAAACATGTGTTCTTTTTATTTTATCATTGTCAAATGTGATCGTTTTGCAGGATATTATTACAAGGCTTTGGCTGATTCCATATTACAATCAGCTCACACTTTGAGACTATAAACATTAAAAAAAAAAAAGTAAAATAATTTAATTATGAATTTAATTTTTAAATAAGGAAACTTTTGTGAACAGACTTGGAGAATTCTGGCACTAATTCATATTCTACTTGGCAATATGACATATAATATGTAGATGGCTGGGTTTGAGAGTATTTATTAAGTAGCATTTGGATGAATTCAAGTCTCCTAGCCCCTTTCTCTCTTTTTGCCTCTTTGCTGCCAAGTTCTGCTATGGAAAATGGCAAAAATGTAATAGTAGCCTTATATATGACTTCCAATGCTGCTTGGCAATACATCTGTTGCTTCCACCAGAGTCCCCTCTTTTTGGAACTCAAGTTGCTGTTCTCTACTTGAGCACTTCTTTCCAATGGGTTTGAAGTAGTGGATATCCATAACAAAATAATATTCTTTCAGAGTTTTAAATATATCAAAGCAGATATTGCCTTGCCTTTTTATGTTTTATTTTCCTCATCTTTCAAATAGAATACTACTAATACACATACCATTTTGTTATTTTTAATGAAAATTAAACATTATTAATATGTGATATGCATAGAACATTGTAGGGCATATGGCATGTACTATATAAGTACTTCTTCCCATACATTCTTATCATCACCATCATCAGTAGTAGTAATATTAGTGTTAAGATTGATGCCCTTAAATATAAAACTGAAGAACATTTACATTACTTGGAATTTGCCTCTTTATAAATTAAAGTTCAGTTATATACTGCTGTTCCCAACAGTACAATAAAATCTTCACATGACCTCATTCTAATATTTTTACCAAAACTGAAGGTAGAGACACCTGCACAAATCTAATTTATTCTTGGGAGGGGTTCGTGACTCCTCTAAGCTTTGGGAATTGTTCAAAATGTTTGCCCAAGTGCTTAGGTAACTTAGGTTGGAAATAAAGATAACTGCTTCTAAGAGCAAGTGCCAACTTTTTGTACTCTTTGCTACAGGTCGTATACTGGGTATTATTGAGAGCCTTTCTTGATTAACATGAGCAATATTTCCTTGTTAAATTTCTTCACGTCCACAGAATAGAAACATTCAGGTTACACATAATAACTATAAATTATTCTGGTGTTGCAAGGGACAGTTTGTATGTGAGTTCTTAAATTTTATTCCATAATTAAACTTGGGTTAAGATGAGGATAGCAGATCAAAATTATCATAGATGAGATGGGAACCTGACATAACAAATTGTTACTTTCAAAGGAGGGAGATTGAGTAAAGCAAGTAGCAATATCTTATTGGGAGGATAGTCAGTTTTAAAAGATCTCTCCAAAAAAAAAAGTAAGCTAATTACTTTAATGACAAAGTACCTTTCTTGCGATCTAAAACTGCTTCCTGTATTGTAAGCCTGTTATTTTGTCCCTTCCAATGGGGAAGTTTGTGCTTGTTAATACCTGTTTTATTATTATTTTTTATTTTCAAATTTCTACAAGTAGGTATGTATCAATTCTACAATTAAAGTATACTGCCAATTTTAACTTTTTTTAGGGGTGCAAGGGGGTGCATGGTCCAGAAATTGAACCCAGGTCTCCCGCATGGACGGCGGGCATTCTAACCACGAAACTACCTGTGCATCCTCAATATGAACTTTTAAATAAGTATATTCAGTGAAAAAGCATATTTCAAATTTTTTTTTTTCTTTTTTGGCATGGGCAGGCTCCGGGAATTGAATCCGGGTCTCCAGCATGGCAGGTGAGAACTCTACCACTGAGCCATTGTTGTCCACCTAACTTCAAGGTTTCAAAATGTTGAATGTTAGTATTTGATTAGCTTTCCTACTTTTATTTTTATTCTCCATTATCCAAGTAATGCTCTTGCTTCATGAATTTAACTCTTATTCTGTATATGATTGTCAATTATAAATTAAAATGATAACAATAGCCTTTACAATTTGCAGAAAATATATATATTCTTAAATAAAAAGCGTCTTAGTTCAACGACACATGTATATAAATATTTCTAAATAATGAATAAAATAATCAGTATCTCACACTTCCAAAGTGTTTGAATAGGGAAACAACACTGCCTTTCCTTTTTTCCTAGGCTGCTTATTTCAAACATCCTCTGTGTTGATCAAAATTATCATGGATGAAATGGGAACCTGACTAAAGGCTAGCGAAATCATAGCACATTATGATGTGTTGATTAGGATAGGGCTGAGCTAGTAAAAAAAACAAACCTCAAAATTCCTCAGTTAAAGCAAAATCAAAAGTAATTTCTTTATAGGGTGATATGTAGGGTTGGCAGGGGCTCTACTTCTGGATGTTCCCATAAAACCAGGCTTTGCCCTCTTAACACGTAGCTTCCAAGATAGCTCCACTGATCGCCATCCATACCCCTCAGACTGAAAAGAGGGACTAAAGGACAACACTTATTTTACAAGTAGATGGGCATGGAACTGCACACATCCCTTTTACTGAACTTCCACTAGTGAAAACAGGGGCATCACTAAATCTCAAAGGAAAGGAGACCGAGAAATATAATCTCTACCTGGGCATCTGGGGGTTTAGGGAGAAGATGAAAATGAGCCATAGAGGACAACTGGCAGTCTCTAACACACATGACTTAGACTTGCAGATTGTTTGGATGACGTAGTAGTAAAGATGGAAGTGTGCATGTTGCCGATGGCCAGAGCATCATGGTCTACCTAAGCTGAGGGGTTAGAGAGAAACTGGACAGTAGACATAATACACAGGGCACAATGTTGGAGGTTTCATTGTAAAACAAAACAATTAAAGCAAAAGAATGCAAAATCAAGTTTATTCTTTCACTTGTTTAATAACGTCACAACATTTCTTGAGGGAGACCCTTCTCTAACACCACAATGGTTATATGTTGAGGAAATAATGAAGCAGGTAGGATCAGAGTAGGTAACCTTTACATGGGCAGCACCTCTAATTTCTCAAAAAATTATTGATGACCAATCTTGAGTGTAATGGTAGAAATAGCTGTGGATTAAGGCCACCAGTTATTGGAGATCAAAACTGAAGATTTTACAGCAGAAATCAGGTGTCAGGTACAGCAATGACCGAACCTTTATATTTTCGGAAGAAATGAGATATATCAAGTCACTAACTTTCTTACTCAGAGATTTCGGAAGACAAAGACTGAGTGTGTTTCAACTATTGTTATTATTCATGTTTCTTGGACATTATTGTTTGTATTCTTGTGGTCTGTGAGGGCAGAGATAAAAGGTTATTCACTTATGAACTCCTGTGTATCCTAAAGAAGGAAATAGCATCAAAGTTCTCCATGGAAAACTACTGAAATTCTAAGTGTTAGGGCTTCTGCAGAGTCAGATAAATTTTAAGCAACTTTCCTATCACAAATAGAAAACTCTTCACTGTGACAAAAAGGCTAAGTCAACTCTGGTCTCAGGTCTCCAAGTGCAAACTCCATTTTGGAATCCAAAATTCACAGTCAAGTTCCTCAAAACTACGTGCTAATATTCACCGGCACCAGATGAGAAAGTGATAATTAATCAGAACACCTTAATTAGCACTGTGGGAAAGGCCATTCGAACACATTATTTTAGTAATGGTGAATAAGGAATAGCATTTCTGCAATTAAGGGACGGCGTGTTCTTCCTGTGTTCCTGAGCCGAACAGAACATTTTTATTTGACTCAACAAATTTTTACCTTTTTTCTTTGTTTTGTAGTTCTATGCCTTTTTCTCTGATAATAGAAAATTTACAGTTATTTCAGAATTTCCTTTTCTAAGGCTGTTAATTTTGAGATTTTTTCACTCACCATACTTTATTCTGGAAAGACATAACTACCCATAGTAATATAGGTCCTCTAGTCTTTTCCTTCATAATAGTCGATTATGGAAAAAGTGCTTGGTACTAGAAATTTTTAACCCCAAGTGAAGAAGACAAAAGCCATGACAACTTCCACCTGTAGACAGCTACTGTTTCCACCTTGGGGTTTGTTTCCCTTGGGGGCTAGAAGTCTAAGGATGTGCAAGCTTTCTAAAATGTCTTTCTGTAAGTATGCACTACTGATGGCAAGATGGTTGTTAAGTATCAAAATCACAGCTACATCAGATGTTTTGGCTTAAAGCATTCTTGAACACTTCAGTTTTCAGCCTGGAATTTCAAGCAATAGGGACATGACCGTAACTCCTCAAGGACTAAGCAATTTGACCCCTTCATTCCGATGTATTAAAATGTGGAATTGACTTGAGAATTAAAATGACATTTGAACAAGAAGCCTCTGACTATGAAAACACACAAGTTTTTCTGTATCATATGATTTTGTTGAATGATGAAATTTATTATAAAGCTATTATCCTCACTTTTAAGTTGCAATTCTAGTTGCGTATCTTTTGGGGGGTTTAAAGTAGGGAAAGAATTGAATTTTAATATTCTCCCCATTAACCAATGCTAAAAAGCAAAAACACACACAAAAATATCTATGTCCCTCTGTAATAGCATTACAATTTTATTCAGTTCATTTCACTAAATGGAAGAGTACTGTGTACATAGCTGTAGACCAATTCATATTTGTTAAATGATCAAAAGAATGAATGGACTCAAAGAACAGTTATAGGTGTTAGATAATCCACAGAAAAATAAGGAATAAACCCTGCTTCAAACTTCTCTTCTGGATGCCATAGACAGGTATATGTGTAATAACTAAAGAAGTGTATTAGTTATTTGGACAGTGATCAAAGGAATGATTGAATATAAACTGCTATAAGGGAAACAGAAACAAATAACTCATTCTAAAAGCAGTGGCATACTTAATATAAGCCTTATAGAAGAGGTAATATTTATGTTAAACTTTAATGACAGATGAGTTTCCACAAAGAGTAAAAGGGAGAGGGAAAAATTGAAAAAAGAGTACTAATAGTATTTTAAATGTTAGTTTTGAGAATTTTACATTTGGGGATGTAAAAAAGCATAAGACTTTGTGCTACAATTCAGGACTTCCATAACATTTCTTAAAGGTTTAGGGCACAGTAAGGAACAAATATGTAAAGTACTGTTTAGTATTTCAACTTTATTCATTTAAAGGGCTGCATCTTTTGACTTCCATAGTCAAGTACCCACTTGTCTTCAGGATGAGCAAGCTGGAAGACATCTGATCATCTGGTTAGATGTAAGTACCCCAACAGAAGGCAGTGAGGATTTAGGGGTCTAGATAAGGACTAGATGTCTAGGTACAACAGCAGAATTCAAAAGATCAGTAATGTAGAAAGGAGAGAGGTCTCAATGAGTTCTAAGCAGGTAAGCCAAATTCAAGTCCGAGATACTGCACATACTGCCCTTAAGCATCCCTTAAGCACTATTTCATGATGTCTTCTCTGTGAAGCTTTCCTCAACCATTTACCACCCCCCCCCATGTATCTCACCTGCTGAGTGGGTACTCTCTTTCCTCCTCTCATGACTATTTTAATGTTTTCTATTTTATTAAGGTTATTTAAGCTGACCCCCTCGCATCATGAATCTTTGAGAGAGTATTCCATGCCCTATTCACCATTGTCCTAAGTTACTGGGAATCTATAAAATGGTAGTATCTAATGGATTCTCGGAGAACATCTAAATGACAGTTTGAAAGACACCAAGCAGGTCTTGGAACCAGTCTCTAAAATGACTTTGATTGTGAGTCAGACCAAGAGCAGCATTTGGCTGGACCTGAGGCCATACCTGGAGAAAATTAGGACCTAAGTGGAGGAGAAGAACGCGAGAGAAAACTGACAGGCATTCCCCGATTATGGGGATTTCAAGTTCTTTAATGAACCTGTTTAGTATGCAGAAAGCATATGTATAATATTAAATAATTATAGAACCAATTCTACTATGTTCTTTAAATGAATTATAAAGAATGTTATTAAACAACCAAATATATACAGTTTATATTATATAATAGTTAAATTGTATCTATGTGGTACATTTATTAAGCTAAAGATTAGCATCAATGCCAATATAAAATTCAAATGAAATTTCATGAATATTCCTGTTTTTTATCTTTTGCATGGGCAGACACGTGAAAATTCTACCTATTGAGCCACTGTCACACCTCCTGACATTTCATGAATATTATGTTATTTTAAAATAATAGATAATCTTAATATTTAACTTAGAATTTTTTTCAGTTCAATTTATCTATATTTCATAAATTATCAAGATGGATTAAGATTGACATTATCCATGGAAATATTAAAATATAAAATAAAATATGTCATCGTTACATAAAGTTCAGTTGATTAAATAACTTCAGACACTTTGCCTTTTATTTTGTATTTTCCATTAAAATTTACTATAAAATGGCAAATTTATCACTTTAACTAATGTTTCATATATATGAAGAAAGACATATATTGTTACTTTCAAAAAGACATTCTATTTTTTAACAAGGCAAATCTATTTTCATTGTGAATGATTGCTTTTTATTAATATTTCTATTCTAGAAAAACTTCAAACCAGTTAGAAAACTAACATAGAAGCTGATTATATATTCTATGGTTGGGCATTTGATTTTTTTTAATTGCAGTAAACACATAACCTAAAATTAACTTTCAATCATTTAAAAATGTATATTCAGTGGCATTCAATACATTCAAAATGTTGTGCAACCATCACCTCTATCTAGTTTTAAGACATCTTCATCATACCAAAAAAAAAAACCCCAAACACTTTAACAATTACTCCCTATTCTCTCCATCCCCCAGACTCTGAAAAATGCTGCTCTGCTTTCTGTATGCATTTACCTTTTCTGGATGTTTCGTATAAATGGAATCACAAAATGTGTGATCTTTTGTCGCTGGTTTCTTTAACTTAGCATGATGTTTTCCAGGTTCATCTATGTCGTACTGTTGATCACTACTTCATCTATTTTTATCGATGAATACTATTCCATTGTATGGATATACCACATTTTGTTGTCCCTTTATGCATTGATGGGTATTTAGACTGTTTCCATATTTTGTCTATTGAGATAGGCAGTTCTATGTATATTTGCTTACAAATATCTGTTTGAATACCTGTTTCAAATTTAGGGGGTATATAGCTAGGAGTGGAATTGCCATATCATGTGGAAATAAACATTGAAAAGTTCCATAGAAAGCCTGAAAATATTTATAAAATTATATTATTGAAGAAATACAAATTCTTAGAACTGAAGGTAATCATACAGCACAATCTCCAAGTCAACATTTTGCCTATAAAAATATTCTTGATCTGTGGATATAGAGCTTATACCTAAATATCACTGATAAATGACAGTCCATTGATTACAAAGCATCAAATCCCATTGATTGGCATTTCCAGATCTCAGGCTATGAATTTTTTTCTTTTCTACTGAAGAAATAAATTTTAAATTTCTGTAATTCTTGGACATTTTTTTAATCAATTTTATTCCATAGAGTAAACTAGAAATCAGATGTAAGGAAGGTGAGAAGGAATAAAGTAAAGAAAGAAGAGAAAGGAAAAAAGAGAAAAAAGATAATAGAAAAGGAAAGAAAAGAAAATTGTTTGTATCAGTCAGGGTCTCAGCAGAAAACAGATGGCTTGTATAAATTGAGTGCTTTGCAGAGAGTTTGATAAAGTGGTTATTTAAATATGTATGAGAAGGATATTGGGAAACACGAAAGTTTGTGTGCCTTTGACTTAAAACAGTGAAGCTAATTACCACAATAGGAGTGAAAGGCCAAAATGGGAGCAATTAAAAGGCAGCTAAAAGAGAGAGCCGTATTAATTGCCATGGCAGAGGTGGTGACCACTGATCAAAGGATGCAGGCGCTTTGATCTCCAGTAAGGTTCCCCACTGGGCTAAGTAGCCACAAACCAGAGGGCAGAGGAGTCCATTGATTTGGTATACAGCAGTCAGCCTGGACACAAGTCAGGATGCAGAAGAGTACAAGGTCATTTCCCACCTCGGATAAAATAATATGATGCTTTCATATTTCTATCTCCTTGATACTTAAAAACCTGTCAGGGATCTGGGAATAAAGACAATGATTAAATGTGTGAGCCATAAAAAACACTTTGTATCTATCCTTGAGTGGTTGAGTAGAGAAGGAATCAGAGAAATCTTGGGTCAGAATGGAAATGGACAATCAAATGTCAGACCTCATGAGTAATTCAGAGTGCAGTCTCTTTGGTAAATGATAAAATAGTCTTCCCATGAGAAATCAGAAACTTAATTTCAGAGGTCATGGTCAGGTAAGCCCTGGAGAGGGAAAATATAGACCTTGGCTTCACTGGAGGGGGAAGTTACTAAAATATGTTTCCTTCTTTTAGTATACTACAAGAAAAATTAGTTTGCTTGTTAAAGTGTATCCTTTACAAGTTGTTATTTCTTGTATTTATTTCTGTATTTCTGTAATGCACAGCAGTCTCTTTAATATTTCAGCATTTTTATATCTGCATTTTACTTTCTGTGTTTATGAATTACTGCCTCAGTTCTCTTCTCAATACTACATCTGATCATTTCAGGTCTGTATCACCTCTTCCTGGAAAAGTTTGGAATTATTTCAAATATGTATTGAATAAAATTGTCTACAGGGGTAGTAGTAGTAGTAGAGATGGATAAATGAGAAGAGAGTAAATAATAAAAGATAGATAGATGACAAATAATCTATCCTGTAGAAAATAAAGCTATTTTCATTGTCCATTCATATCTCAAGTTTTAAGAAGAATTGTGGATTTTTTCTGCAATAGATTAAGCCATAAGTCATGAATGTTACACTTGGTTAAACAACAAGGTCATGGAAGATTTATCTGCCTTGAATAAATCAATATCATTTTGTTAGTCTTTATCCTAAGCCCAGAAGACCATATAAAAATCAACAATATATTGATGTAACTAAATCTTCTTCAGTGAGATTTATGAGGCACTGATATGAGAGAAAAGTTTGGCTCAGCAGTAATCAGGGATGTACAACATCTTTGAGTTTCCAAAGAGGCATCATTTATATCTGTTTTCTTTTCTAATAAATAAACAAATGAACCAAAAATTTTATAGTATTATTTAATATTATATGGCAGAACAATAAATCTTTATATAAAATACAATTTTCAGTCATGACAGGCACATCACATTTTTGATACTGTAGCAATGCTTCATCTTTCAAGTTTAAGTGGAAACCAAGGTCAACTTTGTAGCACAATGAATGCTTCTATGTCAGAATGACTGAGTACACATAGGCAAATATGTGAATGTGCCTTATTAGAGAATAAATGGTGATCATAGAATAAGACTGAACCTTGGCTGAGGAATATTCTTAAAGTTCGGCCAATCTAGTCTGCTTTCGTTCTTTGAGAAAACATTTCCTTGTATTATTAGGCATATGTTAATATGCATTTTGGCAGAATTAATATAACAACTACAAAGATACTTTTATAGAGTTCTACATAAATTTGTTAGATAAATTCTTGTTTTTTTTTCCATTTTACTTATTGGTGGACATTGGATTTCTAGAATAACAGAAATTGCAATTATTTTTAGTGATATTAAAACCATTCATTTTTTAGATTATCTTTTGTTAATCAAGTGCATTGTTTGTTCCACAACTTTACCATTTGCCTGTAGTTAGCAGGAATTGACTTTGCTTTTTGATTTGTTTGTTTATTTATTTATTTTTGAACAAGATTGGAGCATTAGATAATTGTTATCCCATCAATCATGACATTGAATATTCTTTGTAAAATTTTATGGTAAATAGTAGAAGGAAGTCTTATATTTGATACAAATGAACAATTGTCCTACAATTATCTCTAAATACACTGCAAACAAAAGGGTAAGTGGCAGATGAAGACTCGATTATGACATAGAATTTGATATTTTGGGGTGAATTTTATTAATTGCAAATTTAGAGATTTGTAGATAGGGTTTCCTTCCACTACACATTTAATTAAGTGGTTTTCATTTTAATGTCAGTCTAAAAACACTCTGTATTTGTACCATAGGCCTATTGTTGTATTGGCCTATGGTACAAATATATGGCCATATGGTATGTATATATGGATGGTATTTCAAAAAATATCAAAAAATGTTTTACTAAGGATTGTTCTTAGAGAAATCGCAGCCTTACTCTAAATAAACCTACGGTGTTAATGACAGAGATCATATAGTCTGTCGATTCTGGATGGAGAATATATACATATATTTAAATAAGTAATTACCTATAATTATTTAGCCATTTATTTAATGTTTTATGTTTATATTTATAAACAGCACCTTACATAAATAATGCTACAATGAATATCTTTGAGTATAAATGTTAATGACTAGCAGATGACTATTTATAAATGTATGAATGTGTCATGTCTTTTGATGCATAGATATGTGTATGTATATTGTGTTCCTTTCTAATGAGTTTGCCTAAATTCATTGTTACGACACATCTCAGAATTGCATGAGTGGTTGATATTATAAAATAACATGTTTTTGAGTAGGTGTAATTATTATTCTAAGTTCTGTTTCCCTGAAAATGTATTTTCATGTTTAGTAATTGCTTGATTTTTTAACTTTTGGGTTGTTTTGATGTAATTTGTTCATTTATAAATGAATGACATTTTGTACACTTTTGGTAAACCCATTTATACCTTATTTGATATCACTAATTTCTTAAGATTCTTTCTCTTATTTTATGTTAATATATCATCTTATATAATAATATAATTGTATTATTTATATGTACATTTATATGGATTAACAATAATTATAAAATGCATTTTATATGAATAATTACAAAAATCAAGTCTGAGAAATAGCTCCTTCCTCAACAAGAAACAACTGAAATTTTTTAACACAGTTAATTTTTTTTTTTTTAACGCACTAGCATCTACAGCTTCAGCAATAGCCCACTTAAATATTTGGGGGTTTTAATAAAATACATTAAAGCTTATGAGTAATATAGAAGAATAAATTAATTTTAAGTTTAAATAAATAATGTTTAGAGTTGATAGTTTAAATAACATAAATGCATTTTTCCATTGTTTTGACATAATTTGTCCATTTATAAATGAATGACATTTTACACACTTCTGTGTAAACTTTTGTACACTGCATGTGATGCTATATGTTAAGGTATCAAAACTGTTGAAATTAATACTTCAATGCATAAAATATAGAATTTGTTTTATATATTAAGATGATGCCAAACATATCATTTTTTGTTTTTATTTATTTATTTATTTGAAATATTGATCTTTTTTACTGTAAAGCTTACGAACTTTTTGTTCATTGATGGCCACCATGAAGAAAGTGGAAAGACAGGCAATATACTAGAAGTTATTTGCAACACATGTAATTGTAAATTCATTCATATCAATCAGAAACAAATAACCTAGTAGAAAAACTGGATAAATAAAATAATAAACATTACAAAGGATGAGAAATTATCATTAGTTTTTGATACATAAAGATAAGTGGCTGTAATTAATTAAATTTACTTCTTAACTTTTAAGTGTTGTAACTTTTAAGTATAGAAATAAGTTGAATTTCTATATGTTTGATTTTCATTTATGGATACTAAATTATAACTACCTGCTTTAAAGAAAGATAATGGCCATACAGTCTGCAAACAGATAAAAATATAATGATCTCTCATCAGATTTCAAAAAAATGAGTCATTTTGCAATATTTTGTAGCTTCTTTGCAGAAGGAGCCAGGGAAATGTGTGATATCATGTCTAATTTAGAAATTCGAACCAATCTGGATTGAGGGGAAGAATAGATCTAGAAAAAACAGTGGGACATTTTATTGTTTTTTTTTTTTTTTTTTTTTTTTTACATGGGCAGGCACCGGGAATCAAACCCGGGTCCTCGGGCATGGCAGGCAAGCATTCTTGCCTGCTGAGCCACCGTGGCCCGCCCTAGTGGGACATTTTAAAAGGTGCATAAAAAATAACAGAACTCTGGAAGGGTCTAGCACAGGTATGAATAATTTTAATTCTTTTATAACATAGAAGACTGTACATTCTATCTTATCCCATCATTGCATTTTGTGAGGAGCTAACTTTTTAGCTTTACAGATCTGTGATCATAGAGGAATTTTGATACAGTATGAATCATATCAAGAGCCTCACACACACCTTATTTAGATTTAGAACTTTTTGAGCTGATTATATTTAGATAAGAGTTTGGATTTAGAGTTGATGCTGGAATGGGTCAAGACTCTTGGTGATGTTAGGGTGGATTTAATGTGCTTTGCATATGGTAAGGACATGAATTTGGAGGAGCCAGAGAATGGACTATGAATTAGTCCGGGTTATCTAGGGAAACAGAACCAAAAGGAGATAGTATGAGATTTTATAAAAATTTCTCATGCGTCTGTGGGGATACAAGAATCCAAATTCTGTAAGGCAGGTGGCAGTGGACATGCCAAAGAAGACTGTCAATGAATTACCCAGGAGGGGCTGGCTGGCTTAAGTAGAAATGAACATTCTCTCTTCTGACTGCTGAAGCTATCATATCTACCTTTGTGTGTGTGTGTATGTGTGTGTGTGTGTGTGTGTGTGTGTGTGTGTGTGTGCTGTATGGTGGGGGTCACATTTCATTCTTTTTCCATATGACTATCCTATTATTGCAGCACCATTTGTTAATTTTTTTTGGGGGGGTGCATGGGCTGGAACCCTAACCTGGATTTCCCATATGGCAATCATGAATTGTACCCCTGAATTACCTTATTTCACCTCTACCTTTAATGCCTTTACTGATTAGATTAAATGTCTCTCATTGAGAAAGACACTCCCTTTAGTTGACAGCAGATGTAATCAGCCATAGATGCAATCAACGTACTGATGATTTAAGTCCATGAATTGTCCTCTCAGCAACAGATAGTCGGGTGCTTGCTTGACCAGACAACTGGACATTATCACCTGGCCAAACTGACATATGGCCCTAACCATCACAGACTGATATGGATTCTATTGTGTTCCATAAAGGTACGTTGAATTTCTGAACTATGGCCCTAGTATATAACTTTATTCAGACATAAAGTCTTTTCAAACACATCCAAGTTAAGATAAGGTCATACTGAATCAGTGTGGGTCCAAATACAATATGATTGATTTCCTTATGTGCTGATTTGAAGATATTATGTACCCCAAAAAAGCCATGTCCTTTAAGGCTCATTCAGCATTGCTGGATGGGATCGTTTTGAATGTTTCCATGGAGATGTGACCCACCCAATTGTGGGTGGTAGCTTTTGATAAGATGGTTTCCATAGAGATGTGTCTACACCCATTCAAGGTGGGGTTGCTTACTGGAGTCCTTTAAGAGGGAACCATTTTGGAAAAATCTTTAAAGCCGACAGAGTCCTCACAGCCAGAAACCTTTGGAGATGAAGAAAGAAAAAACCCCTGGGGATGCTTCATGAAACATAAATCTGGGAGAGAAAACTAGCAGAGTTCACCATGTGCCCTCCCAGCTGAGAAGGAAACCCCGAACTTCATCAGCCTTTTTTGAGTGTAAGTAACCTCTTGTTACTTGTTGGTGCCTTAATTTGGACATTTTCATGGCCTTATAAATTCACCTTTTTGAAAACCCTTCCAATTCTAGTATATCACATTCCAGCAGCTTTTGCATACTAACACACATTTTGGTACCTGAGAAGTGGGGTGCTCCTGCAGTTTGCAAGTACCAAACATGTTGGAACAGCTTTTTAAATGGATAAGGGAAAGATTCTGTAAGAATTGTGAACAGTTTCATAGAGGAGGTCTAGAATACTTTGAAGAGTCTGTTGGTAGCAATGTGGACTCTAGAGATACTTCTTTCTGATGAGGCTTTAGATAGAAATGAGAAATGTATCATTGCAAACTGGAAGGAAGGTGACCCTTGTTTTAACATGGCAAATAATTTGGTCAAATTGAGTGCTGTTAAATGGAAGTTAGAATTTAAAGGAGACAACCCGGGATACTAAGTGGGGGAAATTTCCAAACTAAATATGGGAAAAGCAGCTTGGCTTCTCTTGGCAGTTTATAGTGAAATGTGACAGGAAAGATATAAGCTGAAAATTGAATTTTTGAGTATGAAGAAATTAGAAACTGATGGTCTGAAAACTCTGGGCTTCTGGAAAGGGAAACCCCAGAGAACAGTGCCCCACATAAGGATTTAATGAAACATGGAAGCAGTCAGCCATTTCAGGACAAGTGAGGATTTGAGATGGAGTTATCCAGGAAGGATTTGTGGATAGTCTTTTTGTCTGATGGGCATGATCCCAGAAAAAGGGATTAATTGAAGGAAAAACGACCTCAGAGGCAGAACACAGAAGCTATGATCTGCAGTCAAGAAATCTCAGGACAGGAGAGCAGTCCCACCCATGCACTTGGAGAGGGTGAGCTTGCCCCATAGACAGAAGGTGGGCTTTCCACCTCCTTGCTCAGGAAGAGCTGTACCTTCTCAAGCCTTGGAGAGGGTGGAACACATTCACTGGGTATTGGAGAGAGCCTGGCTGCACCCCATGTTCTGCAGGGGTTGAGCATATGCCCCAAAGTTCGCAAAGAGCCCAGTTGTGGCCCTGATGTTTGGAGAGGTGGAGCCGAGTAAAAGGTGGTTTCCCCAGTGTCCCTCAAGGTTGCATTTGGAGAGAGGCAGACCATTGTCTGAGCCTTTGGAAAAGGTGGGACTACCACTTACTAAAAGTCTGTGGATAAATGACTCTCAGACTTTGAAGTCTAATGGTGTTTGTTCCATAGGTTTTCAGAACTGTTTGGGCCCAGTGACCCCTGTGTTCCTTCCAATTTCTCCCTAAGGAAATGGAAATATGTATCCTATGACTATTCCTCCTTTGTATATTGGCAGCAGAAAACTTCTTCTGAGTTTTACAGATCAAGAGGCAGAGGAGAATTTTGCTTTAGGACAGACCATGCCTGTAGCTGACTTTAATGAGATTTTTTCTTTTCTTTTTTTGCATGGGCAGGCACCGGGAATCTCCAGCATGGCAGATGAGAATTCTGCCACTGAGCCACCATTGTACAGCCCTTTAATGAGACTTTGTACTGTTTCTGATTTGGTATTTATTTGTATTGTTACTGAAATGATTTAGGGCTTTGTAATATTGTTATGGAATGGATATATTTTGCATTTGGAAAGAATATGTCTTTTTTGGATCCAAAGAGTGGATGGAATGTGTCAGTTTGAAGCTATTATGTACCCCAGAAAAGCTATGTCCTTTAATCCTCATTCAATATTGCTGTATGGGATCTTTCTGATTATTTTCATGGAGATGTGACCTGCCCAATTGTGGATGGTAACTTTTGTGGATGGTTTTCATGGAAATGTGTCTCCACCCATTCAAGATAGGGTTGCTTATTGGAGCCCTTTAAGCGTGAACTAGTTTGGGAAAAGCTTTAAAACAACCAGAACCAACAGAGTCCACACAGTCAGAGAACTTTGGAGATGAAGAAGAAAAATGCCTCTGGGGGAGATTCATGAAGCAAGAAGCCAGGAAAGAAAGCTAGCAGATGTTTCCATATGCCCTCCCAGCCAAGAGAGAAACCCCAAAGTTCATTGGCCATACTTGAGTGAAGGTAACCTCTCATTGGTGCCTTGATTTGGACATTTTCATGGGTGTAGAACTGTAAACTTCCAATGTAATAAAGTCCCCATTTTATAAACCCTTCCAATTCTGGTATATCACATTCTGGCAGCTTTTGCAAACCAAAACACCTTATTAGAAGAAAAAGAGAAATGCAAGAAGAAGGCTGTTTCAGCTTGCTAAAGCTGCCAGAATGCAATATACCAGAAATAGGTTGGCTTCTACAATGGGATTTATTAGTTTACACATAATAAATTTTGTTACAATAGCAAGTTTACAGTTCTAAGGCAATGGAAAAAATGTCTCAAGTAAGGTATCAAAAGGATGATACCTTCTCTGAAAAAATCTATTGGCATCCGGGGTTCCTCTGTCAGATACCACGATACATGGTTGGCATCTGCTGGTCTATTGCTTCTGGGCTTACTGTTTTTAGCTCCTGGCTTCAGTGCTCTCCTCTCTGAGCTTCTTTGGGTCCTCTCAGCCTCTCTAGGGCATTTCTATCTAAACTCTCTTTTTCTCAGTGTTTTTCTCTCTCATAAAGGATTCCAGTAAATAAGACCCACCATTTATTGGGTGGGTCACATCTGAATTGAAGAAACCTAATCAAAAGGTCCCATCCCTAAGAATAGATTAAAAGACCATGGCTTTTTCACTTCCCAATGCCTGCCCATGGGAAAAAAAAATGGCTTTTTATACAGGGTTCATAATTCATAGCAGCTTCAAACCAGCACAAAGCCCAGGTGAAGATAGGGACAGAGATTGGAGTTATGCATATATAAGGTATTCTATTTTGCTAGTTGTCAGAATGCAATATTCCAGAAACAGAATGGCTTTTAAAAAGGGGAATTTAATGAGTTGCAAGTTTACAGTTTTAGAGCCGAAAAAATGCCCCAAATTAAAGCAAGTCTATAGAAATGTTCAATCACAGGCATCCAGGGAAAGATACCTTAATTCAAGAAGACGATGAAGTTCAGGGTTTC
>PVIY010045933.1:0-18787 GCA_004026745.1 Myrmecophaga tridactyla | reverse complement strand
GTTATAGGAGTCTCCCTGTAGTCCCGTTTGTGGGAAATATCAAGAAGGACAATGCATAGGTCATGCTCTCTACTAGCTTAAAATCACATTTTTTTCCTCTAGAAAATTACCTTATTCATTTAACTAACAAGTATACTGAATTTTCACTAAAAATCAGATGTCATGTCATTATTAGTAGTATAAATAGTTAACAATTCTTGAACTTGTAAGACACTCCATCAGCACTGTTCATTCATTATGTTATCTAATCCTGTTTCCTTTACTGAAAAGGTATATTTACATTTCCAAATAATTTATTAAAATTCATTAATAATTTGCTCTATTCCAGAAGGCACGAAGAATATAAAATGTGCCATATTATTATACACATTTAAATGTTATCTTTTTCTTTGAAATTTATATTAAGGAAAAAAAAACACTTTGGCCATTGCCTGAACTTCCCATATTAAGCTGAAATAACTTACAATATGAATATGAGAACCGGTGATTAATGAAATCTAATTCCCAACCTTATATTTGCTTATTCCTAGAGTAATTTAGTAATCATCCTCAAATTACCCAGTCATAATTATTTCCATGAAGCAATTTTCCTACTGAATGAACGCGAACATTTTGATTATTCTGTAATGTAATATTGGGTAAATCTTGAACTCACAACTTGGATGACTAACTCAACCTATTAACAGCAGATTTATATTTTTTAAATAAAAAACAAAATCATAATATTTCTAGAATATTTATATTGATAAATTTTCATTAAAACATTTCCAAATTTTAAATGCTTATTTTTGTGTTCTAATGGAAGTCTGTGGCATTTTATGCCAGTAATTTTAATATCCATAAACTTAGAAAACTTTAGTAAAATTAGACAAATGTAAATATTTTATCATCTTCTGTGATATAAGAATAATAGTATTTAGGCTGAAGGATTGGGGTAGAATTAGAAGATAATAAAATAAAAATACTCTGGCAAAATAAGTACTTACTAAATAGCCTCTACTACCATATTATTACCAGCAATCCAGGAATAAACCATGACCTAAGGGAAGAAAACTAAGGTCTTGGACCCCCATAGATACTGTAGAGTAGTACAGTCTAGGTTTTGCATGACTAAAATACAGGCTTCTGCCCTGACTTCAATAACTGATCCTCCTTGAACTGCAAGCTCCGGCAGGGAAGGAACCATCCATGTTTGTAGAGCATTCTACCTGGGCCTGGTATAGCTCACAACAGTTCCTCAATTAGACTTAGACAAAATCAAAGGATTGATTATTAGCTATAACTGGTTATAGTATCAGTTTCCCACAGAAGCTGTAACAAATTACCACAAACCAGGTGGCTTAAAGCAACAAAAAATATATATATTTTTCCCCTCAACTTTCTGGAGGTTACGAATTTGACATCAATTTCACTGGCCCAAAATCAAGACATCAGCAGGGCTCTGTTCCCCTTTGGGGACTTGACAGGGAAATCTGCTTTTTGCTTCTTCTATTTTCTGATGCCAGCTGTTCTAGTTTGCTAACTACTGGAATGCAATATACCAGAAACAGAATGGCTTTTAAAAGGGGGAATTTAATAGGTTGCTAGTTTACAGTTCTAAGGCCAAGTTAATGTCCCAATTATAACAAGTCTATGGAAATGTCTAGTCAAAGGTATCCCGGGAAAGATACTTTGGTGCAAGAAGGCTGATGAAGTTCAGGGTCTCTCTTGCATATGAGAAGGCACATGGTAAACACAGTCACAATTTCTCTCTTAGCTGGAAGGGCACATGGCGAACATGGCATCATCTGCTAGCTTTCTCTGCTGGCTTCCTGCTTCATGAAGCTCCCCAGGAGGCATTTTCCTTCTTCATCTTCAAAGGTCGCTGGCTTGTGGACTCTCTGCTTTTCGTGGCTATGTCGTTCTTCTCTGCTCTCTCTGAATCTCTCTGAATCTCCCTCATTCTCCAAAATGTTTCCTCTTTTATAGGACTCCAGAAATTTTTAAGACCCACCCAAATGGGTGGAAACATGTCATCACCTAATCCAGTTTAACAACTACTCTTGATTAAATCACATCTCCAGGGAGATGATCTGATTACAGTTTCAAACATATAGTATTGAATAGGGATTATTCTGCCTTTATGAAATGGGATTTAGATTAAAACATGGCTTTTCTAGGAGACATACATCCTTTCAAACCAGCACACCAGCCAACATAGCTGGGCTTGTGACCCCATCACTGCAATTTCTGGCTCCATGGTCAGATTGCTTCTTCCTCTTCTATGTGAAATCTCCCTCTGCTTTACTGTTGTAAATATGCATGGATTGTATTTAGCGTCTACCCAGATAATAACAGGGTACTCTCTTCATCTCTATCTTGTTAACTTAATCATATCTGCAAGTCCTTTTGTTTGCCATAAAGTAACATTTGCAGTTTCCAGGCATTAGAACCTAGATGTCTTTGGGGGCCATTATTTAGCCTACCATGGTTATTGCAATTCTCAGCCCCTTGCTTACCTCTTGGGAAATTAATGGTTATAGACTTATTGACAAATACATTCATGTACTCATATACTAATCCAGTTAAGGAAAGTCATATAAATATCCACTATGCCATTTATTCACTAATCAATGCTACCTCCTTAGAGTCGCCCAGCTGTGTTGAGTACAATTAGCCTTTTATTTTCTAATATGTCTAGTAATTGTTTGGGAAAAAGTTAATTTCTTTAATTTGGAGGAGCAGGACTCTGATAACTCACTTTGTATTATTTTCTCTGATTATTTGTGTAACGTATTCTTATTCTAAAAATATTTAATTCAGAAAATAATTTAAGAGAAAGAAGAGATAAATCACTTATGTTGCCACTCCCCCAAATCAAGCTTTTCTTAGAAATATGCCAAGCACCATTCAGTTACATAATACCTTATAATATTTTTCACCAAGCCATTTTCTAACAGTTCCAATAATCTAAAATTGGACTGGAAATACAAATTTAGAGAAAAGTGCCATTATTCACTATAATACTGCTGTGGTTGTCTGGACAGGATTAAAGTTAATAAATAAATAAAAATATAATATTCCCTAAAATGATTTTGACTCAAGGCACTAATGACACAAGATAAGAAAATATGTTTTCTATATACAAGAATGCAGTTATGCCACTAGAAGGAGTTAGATTCCAATTTGCTATGTCCAACAGGTTGAGTGATATTGCAACTGGATCCCTGCAGTTATTGGTTTCAGGATAGATAAAGGATTGCTTTTGAAGTAGACAGACCCTGAAAAAGTGTCTACTTCCATTAACTGAACTCCTAGAAGCCTACCCTTCCTCTGCCCACTATGTAAATCTAGATATCTCTAAAATCTAGGGCTTGAGCTTTACCTTGTATGGCATTTCCATGGCATGTGCTTAAGTAAAGCAAGCTAACAAGGCTCATTTTAATTATTTGTGTTAATGCTGCTATTCAGAACAACAGATGATTGATGTTTCTTTCACTTTTCTCCTCTAATTTCAACCTCATCTACTTCCTCTGTGAAATATTTATTTGCTCACTCATTTGAACACTTTCCAGTGCTGCAAACATTCCTATGGATCTTTTTACTTTTGCTTTGGAAGAGACATTATGTTCTATTCCTTTTGTATCTTTCATGGCTCTGATTCTATACATCTAAACTGGAGTTACAAGTACTAGTGAATCTCACAGCTTTGCCCATTGTGTTCATTTCCTTTCACCACATAAGGTGAATTATGAATAAGCCATGTCTCAGCATTTTCAGAGTATCCTATATTCATTTTAGCTCAACGGTCTGATTTGGAGGAAAGAACAAATTTAATGCATTGTTGTCAAATCAAAAGGGAAAATGCTGAGCAGAATGATTGAAAGTTAATATATCTACAATTAAACCTGAGGGCTTTGCAATTTGTGGGGGCTCAGTAGTGGCCTCTCTCTTTTACTAGAAGGTAATGGCCTAAGTTCAATGATGCAAAGTGTCAGTTCCATGGGGAGTGCTATTTTTTTCCTGTTGATACTTGAAACACTATTGTCAACTCTAAACTTTAAAGCCTATGATTTTATTCAGGTTTTACAAGTTAGCGCCAATTCAGAAATTACCTGCAAATTAATTTAGAAAAGAAGTCAAGTTCATATTTTTATGTACTTACTATATTATAAAATAAAAGAAATTGGCAAAACCATAAATCATCATAACTACATATTAGACATAGTTATATCAAATATTGCTTCACAGATAAAATTTACTGTTGAAAATCAATGATGAGAGCAGGAAAGCATGGCAGATATGTGGTTTTAATTAATAATCAGTAATGATGATAACAACAATAATACATTTTTCTTTACAGTAGTTATTCCCAAATTATAGGAACCCTTGGTAAAAGATAAGTGAAAATAGATTTACTTTACAGAAAATAATACCCTTTACCACACACCCTTTCAAAGAAATAAAAGCCATTTTATGCATAGGAAAATCAATATGTTTACTTTTCAGAAAGTTTAAAACATCTATGCACACATTAATAATAGTCTACTCATTCCTTACTCATGCTTGGACAGTTGCAATGACCTTAATTTGTATGTAAGATGACAACGCATCTACTTTTTTTATGGGGCTATACAAAGAAAAGAGCAAATTATTTGTGGCCTAATGTTTTACCTTTTCTAAATTTATAGGAATTGGGCTGATTTTAAAAACAAAGGTTGAATACTTATTAACTATTCATTACATCAATAACTTTTAATTCACACAATATATAATTATAACATATTATGTTAAAGTAAACCTATAATTATAAAAATAATGAGTTTGTAGTGATACAGGAAGAAACAGTTTTTCTGATTTGAAGTATTTTAAGATTTTATTTCAAAAGGATTCATATTTCTTCTAGAAAATTACACATTATAGATAAGTGGAAAGAAAAGTTATTTGGTATCTCACCACCTAAACGTATGTCTGTTAAAAATGTTAAAAATTGTGTACAGCTGCTTCTAGACTACTTTCAAAGACCCTGTGATGGTTTGAAGCTGTATGAACCCGAGAATTCATTCTTGTGGGTGTGGACCCATTGTAAGTAAGACCTCTTGGTGAGTAGATGTTAAGTTGAGCTGTAACCCATCTCATTCAGGGTGGATCTTAATCCTTTTACTTGGAGTCCTTTATAATATGATTAAAGACAAAGAGGACACAAAAGAGGCTCAGAAAGGAAGCCACAGATGAGCAGCGACAGCTGCAAAAAATGAAACCCAGGAGAGAAGGACCAGCAGAATTTTCCTTGAACCTTGCCTTCTGACTGAGGAGCCCAAGTGCCCAATAGCCAATAGCCAGTCTTTGGGGAAAAAGAGTTACCTACTGATGCCTTGATTTTGACATTTTAATCACCTCAGAATTGTGAGTTGTAAGTTACTAAATCCCCATTGTAAAAATCAGTCCATTTCTGGTATATTGCGTTCATTAGTTTTACTAAACTAAAACACTTTTCATTTTGTTAACCAAAAATGTAGGTGCAGTATACATGTTGTTTTGTAATTTGATGTAGCAGCATATAGGAACAATCTTATTAAAATATAATTCTACAAGATTTTGAAAGAATTCTATGAGGAAATTAAATATTGACTAAGATATGATTCAATATAGAAGATCTTCATTTTATGTCCAACTCTTTTTTACTAAAAATAAAAAATAAGTTTTCTTGCTCATTATTCTGATTTCTTTAAAAAATGTAAATTAACTTTTTAATCTGCTATTATCAGTAGCTTTATATGGAATATAAAATAGCAATTATAATGGTGTTTACTGTTTTATAAAATAAAAGATAGCACATATCTTTTGATGTTAATTGGTAAGAGTAAATTTCTTTGAATTTTTGTATTGAGTTTATCAATTTTCAGGGTATTTTTAAAAGATCACTATCTGGCATCAAGAGAAGAAAAACATCCAAAGCTTATGCCTTCATGTAATCGAGGATACAAGTACTAAGAACTTAAATGAGCACTGAAAGTTGAACAGTTTAGGACTTGAATATTCTGTTTGAAATAAAATGGAGAAATCCTAATTAAGAAATTAAGAAAAATCATCTTAAGAAACATGGTAATGGATTCACATGCAACGTTTCATTCATTTCATATTCATTCATTTATTAAGGAATATAACTAATATTCCTTAAAAAATAAATTAAACTTGTAAATAAGATGCAAGCATTTTCCATCCATTTAGAACCTAAGATCTCACATGGCATAAAGACATATGAACTGACCATTGTACCAGTATATGAGAGATAGAGGATGGCATCATTTAAGGCAGATACAAGTAAGATGAAGGGAAGGAGATCTAGAGGAAGAGACTCTAGGGATGGCTTGGAGAAGCACAGCAGGCAAAGATGAGGATGTACAAGGAAAGCAGGTGTAAGGGAGAGAAGTTCAAGTATGAAGGCTCTAATGACAAAGTGTTTGTTTATAGAGGAATACCAAAATGTAAGATGACTTCAATATTGAGTGTAAGATGCATATGCTGAGTGCTGAAGTGAAATTCTAAGCAGGGGCCAAATCATATGGAGCCTCATAAACTGTGTATTGGATTTTGACTTTATTGAAGGAGCAGAGAGCATTTAGAGGCTCTAACAAGGGAAGTGACATTATCAGGTTTGCATTTATAACAATGACTTTGAATTCAGTATGAAGGATAGAATGGAGAGGGACAATATTGGAGGAAAAATAGATTAGGTTGATTCAATAATCCAATATAGAGCAAATGGTGACTTGAGAGGTTGTGTCCTTAAGGATAGGAATAAAGCCCCATTGTTAAGCCAAACCAATGTATATGGCATTTATTTTAGCAGATAGGAAATTAAAACACCATGCAAATGTTTAAAATACAACAACAGTTAAGGGATGTTTATAAAAATAGTACAGAAGTGCTGATGGGGTAAATAAAATATATCAGAACGAGGGTCAGCATGCAATTAGGATTTGACTTGGGCTTTACATATGCATAGGAAAAGTGTTCTGCACCTTTAAAGACAGAAATCATTTTATCAATAATATAAAACATGTTATGTTCTCTGCATCAGAATGGGAGGAATGTGCTTAATACATTTTTATTACAACTGACCACCATCTTTTCTCCTTACATTTAAAGTCGTTATTGTTAGGCGGGAGCATTTGCAATGCAATTTGTGAAACAAATATCACCTCTGCCTGTCTGAGCCCTGCCTTCTGTTTAAAGTGCTTAATTTTTCTAGCTCATCCATCTAGATGTCTTGCTAAGTGCAAATTCTTAAGTTCTACAGAGGAAGAAGGGGGGTTAGATAAATGGTTTATTCTCTGCCAAGTTTTAAATCAATGATCATAAATGTATAGTTTTCAATTAATAATGTACCATTTCTCACAAAATCATTAAGCATTAACTACCTCGTCCTACACATGTTCACGGTTGACAGAAACTGTATGTAAGAAAGGTCATAGTTATAAGTTCATGTGTATGGTCTTCAGTGAGCCACTCAGGTTGGCAAAACTGCCTAATTAAATAAACATATAATCAGCATATAAAAATATTTAAATAAAAAATGATTTCTGATACTTACTTTTGGATTTCTAATATTTCCATTCCCCTTAAGACTTCAGGATTTCAAGTACAGAGATGGATTTATGAAGTATAACATGTAGCACATAACAATGTATAATATAAAATATGTAAATATTTGCTTCATTGTTACTTTGTGAAAGCAGAATTCCCTAGTTGAGAAGTTACAGTAAATTTTCAACCCAATCTTAAAAAAAACAATGAGTATCTTCCATATGAACAGTATTTGTAGTAATAATACTATTCCAGGCAATTTAACATTTAGTCTTCACAACTCTGAGAAAGAGATATATCAATTCCATTTTAAGGATAAATATAATTAAATTTAATATTAAGTGATATGCTCCAAATCACATAGGATTTAATTTCCAAGGTTACTTATTTCAACTACCCAACTACTCTAATACATTGTCCTCACTTGAGTAGATTGATAAAAAAATGATACTGCCAAAAATCAGAAGCTGAGGTAAAAGTCATTTCAAAATATACTTCACCTCTGGTTAGAGTTCTTAGCCCTCTGATGTAGTGTAAAACATGTGAAGTCAGAACTAACTTGTATTCATCTCATATTTAGTAGATGGGTAGCCACTGAGCAATTCCCTTAACCTCCATCAGCTAAGTTTTCTCATGTAACAGAAATCATAATACCTCTCTGCCAGAGTTATTCTGAGGATAAAATAAGACAATAATGAAAGTAACTAAAACCAATTCTGCTCAATATTTATTACATTTTCTGATGTCCTGTTAGATTACAAATACCTGCAAAATTGCATACTAAATAATTACTTGTGGCAAGCCTTGGAGAATTATCAAATTAAACTATTTAGGTATGAGGGTAGTTAAAATTGTTCCAGTTGCTTGGCAATTTTCTTACACAATTTTCCTTGGACCCGTTTTCACATTTTCTGACGTGAAACCTGCTCATGGAACATGAACATTCAAGACCAATGGATACAAAATTATGTTTCTGGCATTTAGAAATACAGGGAAATGTTACTGTCTAACCCACAGGGTTTTCTGAACTCTGTGGGAAAAAAAACTGCTCACTTAAATGGCTGAAGTAACAGTTGCCACTCAAACTCCATGAAGTAAGACTGTAAAGTGGTGATGTGATATTAATGCCTCAGTGCCAATAACTCATGTTTTTCTCATGATATGGACCAATATATATATATATTTTTTTTTAAATTTGCATATGGGCAGGAGGCACCAGGGATTGAACTCCAGACCTCCAGCACGGCAGGGCAGAGCTCTGCCTGCTGAGCCACGGCAGCCGCCCTTTTTTTTTTTTTTTTAATGGACCAATATTTTAATCAGTCATATTATTATAGAACAAGGCAGACAGAGATGCTGACTGCTATAAGTATCCAAAGCCATTACATTGTATGAAAGGAGACCAGGAGGAGTGGAATTTGCATTACCTTTTCCTTTTGCTCCTATTCATTAATTTTTTCCCATATTTGCAATCAGATCAATATTCCCAGAGCTTGTAATATAATTAGAAAAATGACTGGCTATTAAGAGAATTAGTTTGGGTTGCAAGAAGAGAATAATAGCAACACTAATGAATTCATTGACTTATCACCAAACATCTACAATCCCTCTAAATTCTTTATATAAAAAATTGTAAGTAAGAGATAATTAAGGCACACATACATATCTTCCATTCTTCAAATCTCTTTGAAGCCCCTAATATATGTCTAGCAAATATTTTCACTTCTTGACTATTATCTTCAAGTTTGGTAACCAAATATAAGAAAACTGGGTTTGAGTTGCCTCGGCTGGATGTATTTGTGTTATTTTCAGGTTGTGGTCTATAGTTTATAAATGGTTGACTCAAGTACTCAAATTGTAAGTACATTAATTGGGAACCAAGTATGAACAATGTACCAGTCAGTATGTAGGGTACAACATGGACTGAGAAAGAGAGAGGCAAACAGAGAGACGGGGGAGAGAGAGAGAAATGCGTTGACCTATGGAAGGTTATATGAAGGAAAGAGTCAGTCTGGGAGAGTAGGAATGAGAAACGTTCTTGGCAGAGGTGGGATTTGTAGGTTGTTTATTATTAACACATAGTTATGAAAAGAAGGACCATAGTCCCAATTTGGTGGGACTGACCTCCTATAACTACTGATAATTCCATCCTTCACTTTCAAAAGTGTCGTTTGCTCCTTAATTTTTATTGTAACCTTAGTCATAGAGAAATTTCCAAATTTATTCCTTGGAAGAGTCTAATCAACTGTAGTTTTGACCAAAGAGCATTTTTTTCTATTTAGGGGCCAATAATATAAATATTTTTACAATAGCTGTGAATTTCTAAGGGAAGTCATGAGAGATGATAATTATCTTTGCATTTTCCTGCACATATGAATTTTTAAATATTTTCTTCTTTCTCACAGTCAGGAAAAACAGAAAAAAATCAGTTTCAATCTGTGAAGTTTAGAATGTTAAGTATGAATTCTCTGTAAAGCAATGATCATATTTTTGTGAAAAGAATTACAACTAAAATGAATACTCAAGAAATGTAATGCATTCCTGCTCAGTCATTATCTGTAAAATTAGAAAAGCACTGCTGTGTAAAGAATTAAGTATATGACTTGGATTCAAAAGACTTCAGATGGCTATGCATGACCTTGGGGCATAACTTTTCTTCTCTAAATTTAAGTTTCCTCATCTTTGAAATGACAGGGTTAAAATAAATGACCACTGAGGTCTCTCCCAGTGCTAATAGACTATTATTTGAAATTCAAATAGGTTAATGCAAATTTTACTCTGGGTACTGAAACTTTCCTGAAATGATTGCTTAAAGTAATTGAGAAAGTAAAGGATAAAAGTCTTAACAAAGAGCGTTTAGAAATTATTTCTGAAGAATGGAGTGATGAAGACTGGAATCATTGAACAAGAATGAAAGACTTTCATTATCAAGACAAATTTAATAAGCACTATTAATGTACTTATTGTTACTTTATTCTTAAGCCTCAAATTGCATCAAATTACTTGGGATGCTTGTGAAAACACAGATCCTGGAATCCACTTCCAGCTATCCTGAACGCAATCATCATGGTATAGAGCAGTGTTTCTCAACTGTTATTTCTCAAGCCATAGTTATTAACTATTCTGCTGTCTTAGGTTGTGTTTTCCCAGAAAGAGACCCTTAGCCGAGGATTTGAGCATACATGGTTTACTTAAGAAATACTTCCAGATATTTCCACTGGGAGGTGGGGGAATGGAAACGTAGGAGAGGGCAGGGAATCAGGTGAGGTACCAGACTCAGCCTAATCCACAGGGAGGACTGACGCATGAAGTAAGCCTGAGAATTCTCCCGGAAATGGAGCTAGCCTTTTGTACTTCTACACCAATCATTCCTTGGTGGTGAGTCCAAGAAGGGAAGTTGGCGATTGAAACGGGAGTAAAAGAGAGCATAAATACCCATGCATTTCCAGCTCTTCCCACTGACAAGGCTGTTCCCGTGCCCGAGGGTACCCCTTTGAAGAAGTTTGCAGGTGAGGAATTTTAGCAGCGAAACAAGCAGAACTTGGAGGATGGAGCACAATGTTTTTAAAAGGGGGTCAAGTTTTATAGGTAGGACACCAAGAGTGTCCACAGCAGCTACTCACATCCCAAATGCTTATTGTGTCAAATTAATGTGAGAAGCATCATATACTATACTTGTTCTGAGAAACATAATGTACAAGAACCTGTTATAGATCTTAAGAAGCAAGGCAGGAAGGAAAAGATCCATTTTTTTTTCAATTGAGTATTTCCCAAATGAATTGTACTGATATATCATAGAATGGGTATTCTGAAGAAGCCCACTGGAAATGTTGCCAATTTCACCTCAAGGATTTTGATTTAAAGAGGAATCCTTTACTAAAACAGAGCTTTTTGTTCTAAATGGTTATTTGGTAACAGCCCCTGAGGTAGTCCCACTTCCCACTAAAATACTTATGGCGTGTACACACACACACACAGGCTCTCAAACTCATGCTAACAGTTAGGGCTGACTGTCAACATATTCTGATAAAGTGTGAGGGATTTCCTCTAACTAAGAGCCTGGGGGAATGGGATTGAAAAAACGAAATTGGTAGTTTCTACAGCTTGCGCCTGCAATTAGAAGACATTCTACCTTCTGGCTCCTACAGTCAAGATCTCTATCAATAGAAAAAGCAATCAACTGCCTTGCTCTCAAGGGTGTGACACTTATTGAGGCAAAGTACTGACCTTAACCCCTCCCTTCCCATCCCTCAGTGTAAATTTGCTTTTTATATTGAGTCAAAGCCTGCAATATTGAGCAGGGAAAACTGGACAGGAAGAAAGGGTAATTGCTGGTGGCTCTCTGCATACTGAGAATGTAATCATTAAACTCAACACTCACAGGAACCTCATGGTAAGTTCAATATTAGGAAAATTACTGGTGTTTTTCATGTAATTCACACAAGAATCTCAAGGAGTAGATGATTTTACTCCCATCATACAGATTAAAAATTGATTCAAAGAGTTTATGATACTTGCCAAAAGCTATGCAGTGAGAAAGTGATAGATTTGAAAGTAGGTCTTTCTGAAGTCTCATTGTGGTTAGGGCAGTCAGGATTAGCCTTTTCTCCAATAAATAACATAAATGTTTTCAGCGCAAGTGCCCAACCTAATCAAGCAAACATAAGGCTACAGGTAGGAGATGAGTACCCATAAGTATGTAAGTGCTGCCTCAAATAAAAGTATTTTTACAAAGGGAATTGTTAACAAAGAACCTTGACTCTTTTTCACTTAGCCATCTGAAAAAGAGATTTGATTAGCACTGGAATGAACCAATAACAAGATGAAGAGTCATTTATTCACATTGTCTCTTTGCAAATACAGGCTCTGGATGTAGCTCTCATCTCTCTAGGAGAGTCAAACAACATGAAGCTAATGTTTCAGAACAATGGTAAGAGAACATCTTCATAAAGACTCAGAAAGTCCTGGCAAAGTTTCCTACCAAGAGCCAGAAGAAAATTATATACCCATATCTGACATATTTAATAGGAACAGGAGAGAGAATGGTTGACTTCTTTGCGGAGAAGCAGAAGTTACATGGAAAGAATAGATAAAGTTATAAAGCTCACAGAATTATGTTTAAAAGAGAGATCATGACAGGAATGGTTGGAGGGAAACAAAAAATGCTATAGAAAAACTATCACTGACAAACTGTATTAAAGTTGTAGAGGAAAATGCCTTCGTTACTCTTCCTGTCAGTCTTCCAGAATGTGCAAGACAAGAAGATTAAAACAATGGCAGAGAATATGACACACGTGGGGCCAGAAAGCAAAGATTTAATCTAAAAGTTGTCAGTGTTCCTGAAGATTATACCTAAATAATCACAGAAGCTGGAATACAAAATTGCTTTTTTCCCGAATCACTACAGAACTCAGGATATAGATAAAATAGCATTGGAAAAAAAGAAAAAATTCAAGTTCTTTTTCAAGTAATTCAAAATCCTTGAAACATTTTGAATCTGAATGCTAAAGTAAAACAAACTCATGCATTACAGTAGAAAACTTTGTTTACCTCCAGATAAATACAAATCAGTTTGAATTTAGTCTTCTCTTTTGCAATTCTAAATACCAAAATTTGGATAGAGAAAGACTTAGAATTTTGACAGAGATAAATTTAAAGTTCAATATTTTGTTTTTCCAACTGAGATATATTTTAAATGTGAAGGCAATCATAAAGTATTTACATAAGCACTAAAGTTTATATAAAGCATGTTTTTGCACTCATTCAACATGTTATTTGGAACCATCAACTTGATTGGGAAAAATCCAAATTTGGATTAAAAACTTTGGAAGTTTCAGGATGAAAGAGCTAAGCAGAATTTTTGCATATAACAAACGTATCAGCAATCCATATTGTGAGATTTGAGGAAAATCATCACCTTTCTAAGCAACATCTATTTGAACTTGTAATTTGATTAAAACTCTGAGAAGAATAAAGGACTGCTTCTTCTGTTAATGGAAGAAATGTCAAAACAAGAAATCCAATGACTTAATATCACTTACAGTAATAGTTCTATTATTGAATCTACCAAAATTTCTCTAGGAAAAACGTTCTCACAGGCAGGTTTCTACCATTCAAGAAATTTAATTAAATATAATACAACTGCTTAAGCATAAGAAGTTACAGACAGAAATACATGCACAAATACGTATACACACACACACACACACAAATGTTCTTTAGCAGCAAAAAAAAAAAAAAAGAAAAGGAAAAAGGCAGATTAAGGGTTAATGTTTCTGTCTTTGCATGATGGAACTATGGATCATTTTCTCACAGTTTCATCATTTCTATTTTGTTTTCAAGTTTTTGCAATAATCATGTTTTACTTACAAAATAAGTGTCATGTTTAAAAGAAAAAAAAACACACAAAAACTCCAATCCCAAAAATAAAAAAATAGTTTTGGATTTATGACAAATCTCATATGTAATTCTGGTGAAGTTGGTTAACTTTTCTCAAGTTTTCACCACTCTCAGCTCTGCCTCTGGGGTCCTATGGTAGGCAGGATTCTGAACATGTTCCCCAACAGTCCCAACCCAAGGGTATTCAATCAAACGCTAACCTAGGTACTGCTGGGGAGGGATTTTGGAGATATAATTTGAATTATAATTCAAATATAGATATAACTATAATTAAAGTTACTAAACAGTTGACTTTAAAATAGGGAAATTATCATGAATCATGTGAGAGGGCCTGATGTAATCACCTGAGTCCCTTAAGAATAAAAGACAATGCCAAAAGGGGATAGCAAGGGGATCGATTCAAAGCAAGAAGAAGTAAGAGAAGCAGAAGTATTAATATTTTTGAAGAATATTTGTAAAATATTTTTTATGTTTGGTACAAATGTAGCTATCTAAATAGTTCCCTTAGAAAAATGCTTAGTATTTTTTTGGACATATCGACACTATGCTTTCCAATCTTTCGAACTAATTCGGTGACTAGGACTGCCAGTTACATTCCTTTCATCTGTTATAATGCAGTTGCCCAAATAAACAGTGGTGAGATTCAGACTGAATTAATTACCTAATTCACTTGGCATCTGCTCAGAAGGTTATTTTGTAATATTAGAGTTACACAAGATTGTCACCTATTTCACAAGGATTTTCACAAATTCACATTTGCAAATATAAACCAGCAATATGTGTTTAACTAGATTGAACCTTTCCAGGGTTTCTACTTTAAAGTCCTTATTTTCCAATGAACAATTTGATTGCAACTATTGAGTTTATTATCTAAAGCCCAACAACTCAGACAAACTTTTATTTAGTTGTCCAAATTACTTGAAAATCTTAAGCTGGCTGAAGGGTTGGGGCAATTCCTTAGTTGTCTCTCTTCTGCTGTGTACTGTTATAACTTCACTTAAGGAAGAGGGCAGAATCCTCCCACAGAGAATCCAGACATCATAAATCTCCCTAAGGTTGAAAAAGTCTCACTTCATACCTTTCCTCCCCTTAGCTGGCCTCCTTCCTGCCTATATTTCTTTATGTCTGGCCCTAGTCTTGTGTCAGATTTGAAGATATAAGTGGCAAAAGCTAATTTTCTAAAGCATCTGTGCTACTCCACAACGAAAGTACTGAAGTACTGCGATGCTGCCTTGACTCCAGAAGATAAGAGGGTGTGGCACATTTAATTCAAATTTCAACTAGGTTCAGAGAGGCAAATATTGCTCAAGAGGGGATAATAAAGTATCTCTTCTGTAAAAGAAAAACACCCAAGATGACTGTTTGCAAGCTCCATGGATGAACAGTAGATTTGCTGTTACAAAGTGTGGTGGTGGGTGGAAGAGAATTGAAATCTCAAAATCTGTGTTATACGAAACTTATTACCTTCACCCCCTTTCCTGCTTGACTGCGAAGGAATATGGACCAGGAAAATCCAGAGACAAGTCATGGCTATCAAAAACCTACCCATTAAAAAAAAAATGGACAATACCTGTTTTAAGAAGGTTTTTTCCCACCCCGATGGCTAAAATATGAACTAATACACTGCCCAAAGGATCAGCAAATTTCTAGTATTAAACACTTACATGGATTTCCCATTGAGTAACATCATAGAGAGTGAAGATGAGGAAAGCATGTCATTAGGCACATTTTCCAGATATTCTGATAATGATGTACTTAATGAAACTTTTCAGACTTCTTTTTTAACATCTTTGTAAGAAAGGCAACACCTTCGAAAGTAGCCTATTAAAACAGATGAAAATAATTCTGCAGTTTTATCATCACCTCCTGAATCTGACTTGTGCATCACATGACAGCTATTTAATTTTTGTTGTCATTTCCTGATGATAGTTCTCATCAGATCTTTGAGTGCCTGAATTCTAAATCATGATACTCAGAGAAAAATTGACCTTCCTATCACTGTGCTGAGTTAACATTAAGAGAGCACTTAATTTAAGTATTTGCTGCACTTCATTTGGTCACTACTTTGAGGACGTCTTCATTAATGCCAATATTATATTCAAAGATAAACTTTCATTTTTTAAGGTATGTGCAGCCGAGCTTCTTGCAATTATGTAAAGAACTTCTTCCCTTAAAGTTACTTGACTTGCCCAAATATTAATTTCTTTTTGCACGAATGCTGTAATGCAGCTAATTATGCTCTTCCAACTAGGCCTTGCTCAGGCTCTGCAGACTAAGGGATAATTCATAATGTGTTATGATTCAGTTGTGCATTTTTCCTACATAATTTACTTGCAAGATGTTAACATTAGTAGTACTTCTTTCATTTAAAGATGACTGAGTACGTATGCTCAATGCTGCATCATATACAGTAGTATGTAAATCAATAGGAGAAAGGAATAGACAGTAATCGATCTCTCATATCAATATCTCTGAAACATGTGAAGTTACATTGAAGCTGTGTCTATGTAATGCCAGGGGTGGGGGGATTGATTAACTGATTTCATAAAATGTTTCAGTTCTTTGTCCAATAACCACCTAATTGATTCATTTATTTTTTTTCCTCACTCGTATATATTGAGACCTATAACACTAATTTCCCCAAAGGAAATTAGTTTTTTGTTTAATTAGATGTTTTATGTCAAGATAATTATAGATTCACGTGTAGTTGTAAGAAATAATAAAAGGGATACCTGGTAATCTTTATCCAGTTTCCTGTAGTGGGAACATCTTGCAAAATCATTGTACAATATCACAACTGGGAAATTGACATTGATATAGTCAAGATACAGTGATTTTTCATGCTGCTCATTTATAGCTACACCCAATTCCTTCTTGTCCCCACCCCCTCCACAATCCCTGACAACCACTAATCTGTTCCCCATTGTTATAATTTTGTAATTTCAATAATATTATATTAATGAAATCAAACAGTATGTAACCTTTTGGAATTTTTTTTTCTCACAATGTAATTCTCTTGAGATTCATCCCAGTTATTGCTATCAATGGTTCATTTTTATTTCTAGCTGGGTGGGTAATATTCCATTGTATGGATGTACTACAGTTTGCTTATTTAACCACTGAATGATATCTGGCTTATTTTTTTGAATATTCTGATTAAAGCTGCAATAAATATTTGTGTACAGTTTTTTGTGTTAACAGAAGTCTGCGTTTCTCTGGGATAAATGCCCCAGGGCTGCAATTGCTGTATCTTTTGATGGATAAGTGTTTAGTATCGTAAAGAAACTTCACTCTTTTCCAGAGAGTTGTACCCATTTGACATTTCCACCAGCACTGTATGAAAGATCCTTTTTATCCACACCCACACCAACATTTGTTGTTGACACTTTTTAAAATTTTAGTTATTCGAATAGATCCATAATACTAATGGCATTGTGGGTTGCAATTTGCATTTCCCATGTGTAATGATGTTGATTTTCTTTTCATGTGCTAGTTTGGTATCTGTCTATCTTCTTGGTGAAATGTCCCTCCCCTTATTCGCCCATGGTCTAATTGGAGTGTTGGTTTTATTAATGTTGAGTTTTGAGAGCACAGCATGAGTTGTAATTTCAAAGTCTGTAAATATTAGAACTGCCATTAGTTTGTTCTTAGAAAAAAATCAAACGTGAGCTAAAAACAAGGGAATCAAATGTGTAAAGATTTAGAAAAAGCTTACAGTAAAAAAGTCTACCCTGGTCAGAGTATCACATAATTTGAGGAAGTTGTCAGGATCGCATTTTATAAATGACCTTAAATAGATGCACATAAAATGCAAAACAATGTGAATTATGAAAAAAATGAGGTACTTTTTAAAATACTTTATTCCCAGTTAGAAAATTAAAAAATGCAGAAAAGGATAAAGAAAGCAAAAAGGTAATGATAATCCTACCTCCAAAGATAACTACTATTTGTCTTATTTTGGTATATCTATTCCAGTTTTTTATATTCATATATACCTATGAGTTGGAATCATGCTCCTTAATCAATTTTTATATGGTTTACTTTCATGTTTTAAATTATGAAATTTTCTATCCCTTTAAACTTTAAATGGTTATGATTCATTTGACCACTTACCTACATTGGGATGTATTTTGAACAGTGGGGATTTTGGTGAATGATTATTTAATGACATTTTGTCTTCATGTCATCATTCACATTTAGATTTTTCAATCCATCTGAAATTTTTCTGTTTTGTTTTCTTTTTGTATGGTGTAAGGTAAGAGTAAAAATGTACTTTTTTTTCCATATGACCATCCTTCCCTCCACTGTCAGAAATAAGAACTTAGAGATATGGATCTATTTGTAGACTTTTCTCTTTTCCATTGATCTCTTATTCTACCTTTGTGACAATTATATCTGTCTTTATCACTATATTGTTACAATCAGACTTCATATTTAGTAGCTAAAATCTTAAAGCTCTGTTGATCTTCTTCAATATTGGCAATTTTATAAATTTTGGAATTGGCTTGCCAATTTTCACCAGAGAAAGCTGAAACTGTTGGCTTTGATTGCATTAAATTTGTAGGTCAATTTGGAAAGAATTTATGTATTTTTAATATTGAGTTTTTATAACACAAGTATGGTATGGTATATCACACTATTTAATTTTTCTTAATGTTTTATTATTTTTACCATAGAAATCATGCACAATTTTTATTAATTTTTTCCTAGCTATTTGTTGAATTTTAAAGTTTTTACTTAAGGATTTTTTTTTAAATTTTGTTTTTGATTTGTTTATTGTTGTCCTATTGAAACAGAATATTTATCTTATCTTTTCATC
>PVIY010045932.1:0-18775 GCA_004026745.1 Myrmecophaga tridactyla | reverse complement strand
AAAAAAAAAAAAATAGGCATTCACACAATGGAAGACTACACAGAAACTAAAACTTCCTATATATGTAACAGAACTGATATTGAATGAAAAAATCCATTCACAAAAGCATATATTCAATATGAGTCCATTTATATAAAGTTTTTAAAAAGGCAGAACTAATCAATGGTGACTGAGGTCCCAGTAGTGGTTTTGCTTGTGGGCCATGTTGACCAGAAAGGTATGGTTTAAACCGATGGTTTGTTACATGTCCATCTGGTTGGTGGCTTCACACATCAGCCTCCACTGGACTGTGGACTTGAGGTATCCATCCTTCATGTGCTGGATCCTGTTATTCAGATTCGTGTGTTGGGTAGCCCCAGAAGAATTTCACTTAAACTGTAGTCCAGATACCACATAAGAGCAAGAGGTTTTGAAAAAGATGAGTATTCTCCAAGATTTTAAGGTCCAACTAGGAAAGATGAGTTTAGTTCAGACTAAACTGAATGAATAGACATATACTTTATTTTTACTTAGGAATTGAGATGTCCATTTCCTTTTTTCCCACTTCCAAATCTGTGAGTCACTTAGGAATTAAGATGTCCGTTCCTCTTTTTCCTACTTCCAAATCTGTGATGCACTTTAAACATGTTGTTTCAACATAAAGGAATGTCCTTTAATTTATTTGTCCCCCAAAGAGTTTGCATCTTTAGTTTCGTTTATTCATTCTTTGTTTTTTCCAGGAATGCCTGCTATGGAGTGTAGAATTAGGAAAAACATACACATATAGAAGCCATAAATTGTAGGTTTGAGTTGTGCTTCCACCCTTGCTTCCTAACTGTGAAATCATAATTAAATTGCTTATTTGAGTCATCCTTATAGTGGCTTCAATAATAGTACCAAGAATGTTATGTCATCCAGAGAATTCAGTATCATGTTGCAACCATTTGATAGTCTGTGGTTGATTGAAGTGAGTGGACTTCCTTCTAGAGAATTAGATTTATAACTGTTACTTTCGGCAAGAGAGCAGGGTAGGGTTCATTCCCTCACTTTAACTAGACTGGTAGTACTTCTTTATAATGGGACACTATACAAGAGTTCCTTTGCACAGTGAAAAAACAAAGAATTCAACTGCTAATACAAAACTGATAAGCACTATTGTAGTAGAATTCCCTGAATATGCCATATGTGGCTAGGAAGTCTGGTCTCTTTCCTATAAGAAGCAATTTTGTTATAGATTGGGATTTAAGGGGAAATCTGTGAACATTCTCAGCCAGTAGGAAATCAAACAGAGGGTGTTTTAATCAATTTTTGCTATGGCAACAATTCCAAAATCTCCGTAGCTTATAGCAACACACCTTATCTCTTGCTCTCGATACAGAAGGTCGCTGGATTGGCTGTGGGTATGCTGGGCACAGCTGGATTAGTTTGACTCAGCTGAGATGCACCTGAGCTCGTTCAGGGACCCATGAGAAAGGAGGGAGATGTTATTTTCATGGAGGAGACTTGAAGCTCAAGGAGGGAGGAACTCACCTAACAAGTCTTATTTACATCTTCTATTTAGAGGCAGCTTAACAGCTCACCTTCTCTAGCCAAAGCCAGTCACATGGCCAAGCCCAAAGTCAAGAGCACTGGACGTATGCTCAGCATACAGCAAAGAGTGACAAGGGTGGGGAGGGAATAAATGATTGTGAACAACTAATTCAGTCTATGAGAGAAAGCAAAGGACTCTGAGCTGCAAATTTTACCTTCTGCCTCATCTTAAAAACCTCTAACTCCTCTATATGTAGTGGAAATCATTTTTGCAAAGTCTTATCTTTCATTAGTCCTGTTACTAATGAAAATTTGTAGCTAACTTTCTTTGGAACAGTTATTTTGTCCTTTAGATCATAATTGTCCAACATATTTCAGATTTTGATCATGAGACTTGAAAGGCATTATTGTTTTCTTGCCAGGGAGATGCAATTGTGAGATGGGTGAAAAAGGCAAAAAGAAAACAAATAGTCCCAGTCAGGTGGATGACCTTTGGGATATTATGTGGGAACCGAGTCTTAACCAACTCCTATCAGAACCTACTGTCATGCCTCTGTCAAGCAAAGAGAGCTATTCCTGGAATGTATGACCTTTAGATCAGTTCATTATCCCATGACTGTTAACTCAGCAAGAAATTATATGAAATATTATGTCAGTGTCATAATAAGAATATTTTCAGCAGGGCAGATTTATGGTGTTTTCTTCCTAATTTTTAGCCATTTATCCTTTAGTCATTAATGTTTTGTGTTATACTAAGTATAATACTATTATTTACTTAGTATTGTACTTTAAATCAACTCACTTTTTGATTTAAATAAATTCTTTGTAGAAGACTTTATAACTACCATCAATAGAAAACCAGTTTCAATTGCCATTGATAGAAATTAACATTAAGAAAGAAATATAATGGGAAGAATATAATGTATTTAAATTCTGGCCACCTTTGTTGCCAGCCAGCAATCTTGAAAACAGGCTCCACCTTTTTTTTTGCACCAGGAATTGAACCCGCATTGGCATGGTGGGTGAGAACTCTGCCACTGAGCCATGTCACTCCACCCCAGGCTCCATCTTTTTAAAAGTGTAGTTTTAAGCGTTAAAGTCTCACTCCTCGATATAAGCAAAATTCCGTAGATTGTAAAAGGGAATGCTGCTTTAACTAAGTGAAAGAGTGTGTCTGTGAACCACCTAAAATCATCTCATATACATGGAAAATCAACTCTCATACACCATCCCCAACTTTGTGATTCACTAGGGTAGTGGTGAAAACAATTTTGGAAGAAAGAGGCTTGGCTTGAGTATTGCAACATATATATATATATTCCTTGTGTGACTTTGGGCCACCTTGCATCTCTAACCTTCAGTTCCATATTGAAGGGGAATAATCATACCTCAGTGGGTTATAATAAGGAACGAACCAAATAATGCATGCACATGAAAGCCTTGATAAATTTTGGACAGTGTTCATCAGATTTAAGGAGGTGTTATGTTAGGAATCATTGCCAAGGAAGCATTATAGCTTCAGAAGAGGAGAGAACATTCAGAAAGTAAAACTGGTAGAACAGTCACATTTCTGGCTAGGTTATCAGGACTAGAAAAAGGACGGGGCATCTAGACAAGGAGATACTACTTTTCCTTCAGTTTCATATGACTCGTAAAGATCTCTGCAAATGTAAGTTATCATAGTTATCACTTTAACATATACATTGACAAAGGCTCTAGTGTGGATTGGTGTAGTAGATCTTAACTCTTTTGAAAGTAAGGGGTGTGTGTGCATGGGTATGTGTACATGTGTGTGTACGCATATGAGCTTGTGTGTATGTGTGAGTCTGTATATATGAGTGAGTCTGTGTTATGTGTGCATATGCGTGTGAGTGTGTATGCATGTACATGTTCACGTGTGTTCTCACTGAGACGTGGGGACAGAGACTTGCTTTAGGACCTGTTTGTCCTTTGGCACGTGAAACCATAATGTCCCCTGCTCTAAGAACACTCCCTCCCTCCCTGAGCGAGGATGTTGAGTTACTTATTATCTAAACCAATTTCCAAAATGGGTGATTGCGTTCTGACTCATACAATGCCTCCTACATTTTTTGACTGCTTCCGGTGACTTATTCCTTCCTCTCTATCCTTAATGGATGTATAATGAAGTGACATAGATCAAAGATGTCACTGAGTTTCAGCCTGGGGTGGATGACGCTTAGTGCCATAGCAGGAGGGTCAGAATAAAGCCTGGGGATATCTGTACCCTACTTCTGCCCTGAGAGAAACCACACTGAAAGAACGAGTTCTTCCAGTGGGAGATGAGTTCAGGGACTAAAGATCCTCTGGGCTTAAACATTAAGAATCAGTTATTAGTGCTTCTGAAGGGTGAGCGGGCAGGCTAAGGAGTCAGGTGCCTTGTTAGAGCATAATAATAGTATTCATCTCATCTCAAGGTTTTGTTTTTGTGTGTGTGCACAGATAAATGATTCTTCTATATAAAAAAGCTAAGCACAGTGTGTGGTGGATTATATTATGGTGAGGGTTCAAAAAATGTTGGCTCTTAGTAGGATCACTTTTCATTTATTCAGTTCATCAATAAACTACTGCTCAAAGGAGTCTCAAGACTAATTTGAAGGTTGACAGATAAACAGGCTAACTACAACAACAGGTAGAAGCTTAGAGCTTTATGGAGTAGCGATGGGAGCATAGAAAAAGGGCAAGTAATTCAGGCTGAAGTCAGAGCAACATTTCTAGAGGAAGAGGGTTTTAAAGGATAAGTGGGATTTTCCAAGAGATGGAAAGAGGCAAGAAGGAGAGGCATTCACCTTGGGGAGGCACCCTGGACATAAATTTTTTGGGTGAGTTTGGTCTGTTGTTCATCGAGTCCACATATACATTACCAAGTTCACAATGTGTGAAGACATAATGATGAGTAAAAAATCCACTGTCCTTGCCCTGTGGAACTTTGACTCCAGAGGAAAACAAGCGCTGAGCATTAGCAAAACCCCATAGAGCCAAAGGAGGGCTGTGAGGGAAAGACACAGGACACCAGCGGATGGTGTAGCCCTGAGACACCAGTTAGATGTGGTGGAGAGGGGACCTCAGGTTAGATTAAGACCCAACCTGAAGGGGGTGAATGGAAGTGATGGAAGGAGAGGGTGGGGAAGGCTCTGTCTCAGGAGAATCATGGTGCCTCCTGGGACCTGAATAAAGTGTGGCTGGGATGTGGGAAGCCTCAGGAAAAACTGCAGTGGGGAGGCTGGGGAGATAGCACCTGTGCAATGGGAACTCAATGAAGTTTTCTATTTTATGCATAGAGATGCTGGAATGAGATCTGTGTTTGGAAAAGATCATTTTGGCTGCTGTGTGGACAATGAATTGAAGGGAATTAGGGAATTAAGATGGAAGGAGAGAGACCAGTAAGTAGTGACAGTAAGATGATAGTGGTTTGTGTTAGGGTGGTAGCACAAAAATAAATACGCAGAAAAAAAGATCAACTGTTGCATATGGTGAACTGGGAGAGACTTGGTATAGTTGGAGTATGAGATGGGGTGTGGAGTCACTGGCTTTAGCCAGCTTTTAAGGAGCGTTGGTAAGACATTTCATGCTAAAACATGGGCATTTATACTATAAAAGGAGCCAATGGAAGTTGAGAAGCAGGGAAATGAAATAATCAGATTACAGTATGCACAGAAGGTATTTATTTCTCTCCCCGCCTACTTCCTGAACCAGGCGTTCAGTGAATTTAGAATTATAGATAGGAGAGATCGTACAAAATAACTGAAGACATAGATTGATGGGGAACACTTTTTTTTTGATACTAGTACAAAGGAGATACACCAGGGTGAGGTTAAATTTGTCTTGTAAATGCTTTACCCTGAAGCCAGCTAAGGTTTCCTCTTGTAGGACCCAAATGGCAGAAACATGAAGGACAGTCATTTCAGAAACACACAATGAGCTAATACCCTTTGGGGGGGGGGGAGCAATTTACAGAAGGGCAAAAGGGATCAAGCAAGAACTAGAAGAGATCCTACTGATCTGAGCTAAAAAAGGGGCAGCATCCTCAGACTCTAAAATAGATGAGAAGCTGAGAATAAGTCAGAGAGAGTGAAGGATATATTCCACAAATCAGATTCCCTACGAACTATCTGTTGAAATATCTTACTTGAACCCAGAGGAAAGGGCCGCATTTGTAGCCTCTGGGTTCTCTCTGGCCAAGAATGAGAGAAATTATTTATGAATTGGACCACCCTTCCCTTTCCTTCCTCGGGGTTGCATTTAAGACCCTGATGCTGGGAGTTCTCTGAAGGGATGGAGACTCTGGAGGCTTTTACAGAGGGCTGAGAAGCATGGGGACATGAGGGGCACACAGACCTGAGAACGATTTGAATGTCGAGTCTTTTTTTGCATGGGGGGTACAAAAAAAAAACAAGCAAAAGAAAACTACAACAATTTGTACCTCCATGAAGTGTTGCATCTGTGCCGCTGAATATGCTTCAGGAAGTTTAATAAGGAAAGGCCATTTCTTAACCTTCCTTCCTGAGTGTTAAGTCAATACAGAATTCTGCGAAAAAGATTGAGAACACACTTTTCTATCAGGTTGTGTGCACCTGTGACACGTCCTCCTGCTTTCTGCTTCTCGCCGTCCTGTCGGTAGGTAGCCTGATAGCACCCATTCAGGGAGTTGGATCAAAACTTCTAATTGCTCACTTTTTCAGGTTACGGAACTCAACAATGTGAAGAATGTAGCACGATTGCCAAAGAGCACCAAGAAACACGCTATAGGGATTTATTTCAATGATGACACCTCCAAGACCTTCGCGTGTGAATCAGGTTTGTCGAGGCCGTGGGAGCTCGGGCTTTTGGCCGGTCAGCGGGTGCTGTGTTTCCAGGTTAATGGTGTGGACATTTCCACAGATCTGGAGGCTGATGAGTGGTGCAAAGTGCTCCAGATGGAGTGTGTTGGGACACGGATCAGTGATATCAGCCTCGGAGAGCCCGACCTACTGGCTACTGGTGTTGAGAGAGAACAGAATGGTATGTAAAGAAAATTCTCTCTCCCTCTCTCTTTTTAAACTGCCTTTGCTGCTCTATCTTAAATCAGAAGGCATCTTCATCATATTAAATTATAGGCATTATAAAAATACACAAAGAAAGAAGTAAAAATCACATTTGCTCTTATCTGCAACCTGTATTAACATTTCTTTGTATTTCTTTTTTTAAACACTTCTTTTCAATGCAAAATATGGACGCCATCTATTCTAAGAACAGTGAGAAATTTAGGGACATCTGCAGCATACCAGTTCCTGTGGTAGATGCTTTATCTGCATTAGATTAGGTTTCTTTTTTTCACATGGGCAGGCACCGGGAATCGAACCCGGGTCTCCGGCATGGCAGGCAAGAACTCCGCCTGCTGAGCCACTGTGGCCCACCCTAGATTAAGTTTTAAAATTAAACTTTAATTTCATGGCAGCCCTAGGGCATAGGCACTCTTACAGCCCCCCGTTTTACAGATGAGAAAACTGAAGCTTCAAGGAGATAAATAGCTAGTTAGTATTCAATTCCAGACTATACCCTTAAGTCTATATTTATAGCATATGGATTTCTCCTTTTTCACATAAAATTTTATTGGAGGCTTTTCAGTACTTTTACTAGAATCCCAACCTTATGAATATTGAAACAAATTTAAGTCCACATATTTATGCGATTTAAAAAAACTGAACAATTCAAGCCAACTATTTGCACTAAACACTCAACCTGGGAATAAGGGAATACATCATTTAAAATAATAATGACCAATATATTCATGAACAATTCTGTAAATCCAGTGTTGATTTATAGGATGAACCCAGAGGTGAGGAATCATTTCTGTCTCTAAACTGCTAAACCTTGACAAAGGATGAGTTGGATCATTGAGTTCCCCCTTTAGCCCGTTGACTAGATTTATGAGGATGTATCATAGCCAGAGGGGCTCTGGGATCATCAGGCTTGATTACAAACCATGCAGGGTTGGCTATATGCTGACCCTTTCCCTGGGAGTACTCTCCAATTGTAGTTAAAAACTGCTCCCCCTCCCCACTGGAACTATGTCTTTATGACATGTCCCCAATTTGTGACTATTTTGGATGCACTGTGTCTGCTATAATCCATCTCCATGGAAGTGTTAATAACTGAGACCTAGAAACACTGGCTGATTCTTAAGCCCTCATTGCAGATTGTGAAATTGAGCTACAGAGAGGTTAAGTCACACGACCAAGCCACAGGCTCCTCTTCCTTCAATGTTCCTCCTGGGGCACTAAATCACAGTGAGACAACCCCATAGTACCTCATGGACACAGGCTTATGAAGCCAATCATAAAGAAAAAACCATGACAGGTTTTGATTTTTTTTCAACCTTGAGTGCTCAGATCTGGACTTGTATTCACAGATTATATTAGCGAAGTTGTATCCTGCTAGGGTTAAAAACTCAATTCAAGAAATAGCTGTAAGAGGGGTTACCTGTGTTTTACCCATTTTCTGTAGCTCAGGTTCCTCTTCCATTAAATAGAATAAGAATATCTCTGATATATAACTACTAGGGGTTATTGTGAAACTCAACTCTATCTTCTAAGGCACTTTAAAAATATTGATTTGTATAACTTTAAATCTTTGTAATGCAAATGATCATACCACCACTACTATTGTCATTTGAGCAAGGTAGAATGATAGAAGAAGTTCTAAGCAAAGAAATTGGTGATGGTTTGTCTTAACGTTTACCTAATGAAGAATGTCTTCCATACTTGCTCCAGAGCACTCAAGGAGAAATTTGCTCCATTGAATACACGTTTAAAATAACAGTTTCTAGAAAACATAAAATCTTTGGTTATTGGGGGTTTGAAATAACAGAAATTTTGAAGAGCAGATGCATGACTACATTTCACGAACACAATTTTGATATTCTTATATTTTTGAAAATTCTAATATAATTATCTTGTTAAAACAATTAATTTAGACTACCACTCATTTAAAATCACTAGTATGGCCCTATTTTGTTTGATGTAGTCATCTACCATGATGATCTATAGGTAGAGATGTGTTTGTTATAGTAGTATTCTTATCCATATATCACTTAAAGATTTTAACTCTGTAACTTCTTCAATTAATGAATTTTCTAGAAAGGTAACATAAATATTGTGACTGTATTTGTTGGGATGAGAATTTGGTTGTGCTGATCAGCCAAGAATTTTATATTGTGCAATCTTGGTTAAATTTTAACAAATCACCCAAATAAGCAAATGAATAATTCTTTCCAATATTTGGCTAAAGAAAGCTCTTTGTTAAAAACTAGTTCAAATATATCCATTGCATAGAATTAGTGTGAAGTCTTATTTAAATAATTTGGGGTACAGTTTTATTCATTTAGTTATGAAAATATAAGTTGATCAATATAACTTTGATATTATTAAACCACGAGATAATTATTTCACACCTGCATCTTTTGTGAGCACAAAAGTCTAAGTGTAATTAACTTGTGCTTGGCAGAGGAAAAAATGCTTTTAATGATTTTACTACCTTATTTTCTTATTGGCATACAATTTTGTTATTATGGAAATTTAAAAATTCTAAGAATGATCTTTGGCCGTGTAAATAATGTTTCATGTCTATTGACAGCCACAGACAGTATCGTTATTACCTTCTTAAATATGGTCTGCATTTAAAAACATTTTCTGGAACTGTTAATTTATCTGCCTGAATATTCAACCAAAATGTAGAGAAGAATGTGCACCTGAATTATATTTAAATGCCTCTGTGTTCCTACAATGTCTTTGATGCTTTATTCCTCGGGATTTTGGACTAACCTTTTGTTTTTCTCCCAGAGAGATTCAATGTGTATTTGATGCCATCTCCTAACTTAGATGTACATGGCGAATGTGCCTTGCAGATTACATATGAGCATATCTGTCTTTGGGACGTCCAGAATCCCAGAGTCAAACTCATCTCTTGGCCGCTAAGCGCCCTGCGGCGGTATGGACGTGATGCCACATGGTTCACATTTGAGGCAGGGAGGTGAGTTTAATGATTACCTTGCCAGGTTTTGTTCTTGTGGTAGACTCACATCATTTGGGGCCTGGGTTTATATTTGAGATCCAACATGAAGCACACTTCAGAAAATTCAGAGAGTTATGATTCTGTTTTGCTGGGTGCATTTGTAAAACATCCGTGTATGCAACATGTCTTTCTTTCCAGTGGAGAATTCTAATGTTTGATGCAAGTGATATGACTTTTCATTCCATGGTTTGACTCCATATAACAAACTGAAGTTGAATTGGGTAAAAATACTAAAAATGTACCATTTTCTGGGTCAAGGTGAACAGAAATCAGCTTCTTGGGTTTTGGAAATGTCCATATTATCACTTATGTTTCCTCCTCTGATCCAGCTCTAGCAGATTTTCAATATGAGAGCCCACTGATATTTTTTGAAGTTGTAGGTTATTGAGGTTCATGTATATTGCTCACAGTGTAATGAATGATATAAATACTATAGGAGTTCAATTCTCAAACTTGCTAATTGTGATACCCAGGCTTTCCCTTTTTCTGTTTAGAGGCTGATCTGGGAGAGAGAAAAGGATACCAAAAAGATTTGAGGTGACCAGTAGCCACAGAGAGATTCGTCTAATGAATAATTTTATTTCCCTTGTTCCCCACCTAACCTCTCTCAGAATTTATACTCTTTTTTGAAACATCATGGACAGATTTTATATTCTAGCATTTTAAATGACTAAGATATACAAGTCCTTCTGTATATGGCCTGACATTACATTCAAGTTGAAAATAATCAACTTGTGACTTTTTTTCTCTCTAATTTTGATTGTAAGAGTTCACAGTTCTTCCTGAAGGAGTACAGTACTCGACAAAAGGAAAATCAAAATTCTAAATACCCAAGAAACTGAATCATGAGAGCATATCACAGGAATAGCCTGGTCCCAAATTAATCTGTGCATTCCATGTTAAACAAAGACCAGTTATTTACAATTCATTTTTCAAAACTTGATCAATTTGATTTTCCTATAACTCTCCTAGAAAGTTGTAAAATTCTCTTTCCAATACATCTCGTCTCCGAACTATTTTCAAGTATTTAGACATTGAAATGCTATAAATGAGATGGTAGAAGTCCCAGAAAATACAAAAGTCATCACATTAAAAAAAATAAAACTTTAATGTTCAACAGCAATGTTCCTATTTCATCAGAATAACTTATTTATTATCTTCATGGGAAAGTCAAGGATTGTTTGCTGGCTAGTTTGTTTTTCCCTTTTAGGACTCAGAAATTATTTATGAATTAATTTCAACCAATGGAATCTAGGAGTAGAAAATATTTTATAAAATAAATAGATTTTTTCTACTGATTATATACTTCACATGATTTTCTACTCATATTTCCTATTGAATTCTGCAGTGATAAAGACTTTTGGGTGCCCATTTAGATGGGACTTATTCAAACGTTGAAGTTTATAGTAAAACAGTAATAAGAAAACAATGTAGCATTTTCTGCTGATGTCTGAGGGCTAAAGCCTTGGTAAACTTCTGTAGCATTTCATGACTATTTGAAACTTTCTTTGAAATTATCTCAGTTTTTCAGGTATAAAATGAATCTACTTATATCACAAAATTTAGTGGTTTTTTCATATTGAAATTTAATAGGACTGCTAAAGATCTAGGAGATTATTTTTAAGGACTTTGATATTTCTTCTAAGTGCTATAGGAAACCATACAGATTTAAAAATAAGTGTAAAAATAGGTGTATTTGGGTCTGTGTATTATATAATCATGCCTGGACTTTTTAAAGGTACACTGATTGCATTTGGACAGTAGGATGGAGTAGGCAGGTGTGGATGTGGGGAGATACTGAAGCAGCCCAGGTGAAAGAAATGGTGATTGAAAAATATGACTGGAGTGGAGACATAAATTCCACAATTTCTATCAATAGTCTCTGGTCAAAAGCAATAAAGTGCTGACTTGGAAAATGAGTTTTATTCCATGACTTTATGGCCTCTTCACAGTTTGAACTTTTGGTTATTTTATCCAAGAACTCAAAGTAATTAGATGATCACAGTAATGATAACCATGCCAGGACTGTATCCCTAGGATGTTTCTCATTTGTTAGGCAGCACAATATAGTATAAAAAGCAATGGTTTGGGAGTCAGAGAGACTCCAGGTTCCAAGCTCTATTCTTCACTAGCTGTTGACCTTGGGTAAAGTGCTTAACTTGACTGACCATCCTTTGTAAGGTCAGCCTAGTAATACCTTCCTTTCAGCATTACATAGGTAAAGGTACCCAATGGCTCCACTTCATGGTATCTTTGATATTCTGTTATGATTGCTTTTGGACCAAGACTTGGGTTTGTAGAACACAGGCAGTGTTAAATCCAAGGCACTATATTATATTTTGCCTGAAACTCAGAGAAAGATGACTTTTTATAGTTGCCATTGAGATGCTCAGGATAATATCATTCTTGGGCCTTCAAGCATGAAGATTTCATGTCTGCTTTGCTTTATCAGTGAATAATTTTTTCCTTGGCTATTTTTGGTTGTGTTCAAAACAAGGCAGTTTCATATTAACTAATATAATTTTTCTCTCTCCCACATCAACGCGTGGGCACGAGGTGAGTCTCTCTAGGCAAATAGTTTTTACATATCCAACGTGAGTCTGAAAAGGAATTACAGTATTCCCCTCTAGGCCCAGGACTCTTTTTTGCAAAGAACTTGGGCCAAGTTCTTTTCACCTTTGGCCTCTGTTAGAGTTGGAAATGAGTTCTGTTGCTACTTAGTGGCATCATTTTACCCAATACTGACATATGGGGCATGGGAAATAAGCTGGATGAGGCATTGGAAGAAATGAAATAAAATTACGGTGTACCACATCCTGGTCGTAGGTCTCCTAACTCCCTGAGCCTCCATTCTCCCCACCTGTAAAATGGGATAGCATTACTTCTCTCTCAAGATTGCCGTGAAGATTAAATAATGGCACATGCAAAAACACCTGGCATAGTGTCTGACACATAGTGGACGTTTGTCCCAACCCAAACTTACACAAGCAGAAACAGAATTCATTGGCTCAGAGACCAATAATGACTGATTTTCATTTCACTGTGCTGTTTCTTCTAGGACAGCTTCACTCTGGTTCCATGTAGTGGTTGCCAGGAGCTTAGGACTCAAAGTCCCACACCTATGACCAGTAGAAAAGAGCTAAATTACTCACATATGTTGGGCATTGCATCCACCATGTACCAGGCACTATGATGAGTACTTTATGCAAAGAACATGGGGTACAATGGAATGCGGATGGTTCTCCCAAAGCAAGAAGTGGGTACTACCATCAGAAGGGGGAATGAATGTGAGGTTTAAAAATAACTAGCGAACAGTGCCCAATGCAGCATTTAATAATTGTTCAAAGTAAATTTGGCGAAGCAACTATTTGGCTGTAACGATCAATATCACTCACGATGATGCAGATCTCCAGGAAATTTGCTCTTAAACGAAAGCAGGTCTGTGGATATGCGGCAGTGTCTGGAGACAGTTTTATCTGTCACAACTGGGAGGGGGTGGTGGTCTACTGGAATCTAGTGCCTTGAGACCATGGATGCTGCTAAACCTCCTACAGTTCAAGGACAGCCTCCCTGCATTCCCCAACAAAGAATTATCAGGTCCAATTATTTGGTTGAAAAACCCTTCTCTAGGAGGTATCGCAGGCATTGAAAATCATCACTAATATTTATTGAGCACTTACTACGTGAAAGTCCCTGCACTTAGCATTTCTATGCATGGTCTCATTTATTCCACTCACTGATCATATAATTAGGCGATATTATTAGTCCTATCTTAAAAGGAAATGTGAACATCTATGTGAACAGTTCAAGGGCAGAGGCCACCTCTGGACATAGCCACCTCTGGACTCACAGTCAGGTTTTCTTATTTCCCAACTCTCCAGATTTCTAAGTTTTTGCTACTATCATTCTACTGGAGGCTAGTCTAGTTCTAAATTAACTTCGGAAGTGCTAAGAAAGAAGAAGCGCATTCACATAACCAAAGCATGCTAGAATCATTTTGGATGATTTTGCCAGAGTATCACCCTTGCCATTTAAGGTGCCTCAATATTAGGAAGAACATCTATCAATGAGCCACAGAGTTGCAGAGATATTGGTAATTGAAATATGCCTCCTGAGATGGGTTTTAATGTATGTCTTCTTTACTTCTGGAACCTTCTATTTGATCTTTGACTTTGGGGCGTAGCACTAGACAGCCAAGTATGGTTCATCAGTCCTGGACCGTGGTAAGGTCATTAGGGGCTTCTGGATACTGCCCTTCCCTGCCCTATGCCACTATCAATACAAGGAAGTTTAAATGTATCTGTTTTTTACCCTGAGGAAATTCAGGGTTGAAATATAACATTTTTAATAAAATGAATTGTACAATTAAATGCCACCAATTGCTCCTGGAGATAAAGACAAATTAATTTATTTGGGAGGCCAAAAGATGTATTTCCCTGTGCCCCCCTTTTTTTTCTAGTATCATTTGTTTCTTTCTACTTTGAAGCTTTGCAACATCAGTGAAGCACATCAATTAGACTTACACAGTTTGGATTTTTTTACAGGAAAACTTGTGTGCAATTGATGTGAATCTCAAACTGTGGCAACAAACCCCATGGAACCATTCTTGAAATGTTATTGTTTAAAGAAGGGTGCCAGGTGTCCAGTATATTTCTCTGTTAATTTTACAGCTGGCTGCAGAGTTAGCATGCCTCGATGTCAAACCTCACCTTACCTCCTGACTGATTTAAATTAATATCCTGGGTTTCACACCCAGGAGTGAGAGAAGCTCAGGTGACATTTGGCAGAATATGCGAAATAATTACTGAGCAGGAGTACCTCTGTTTGCCAGCCAGAGAGAGTCTCTCTCGTGCTTTTGACATCGTTTTAAGAAAAAATTTAGGGATGCCAAGAATTTGTGAAAATCAAAATTGCTTATAAAAATACTTGTTCTTAAATAGAATGCCCAAGCCTGTGAAGCCATTTTTTTGGCTATAAAAACATCTGAACAAAAAAGGAAATCATTTGTTCTGTACATTTTTCACCCTCCTAACAAGCCCAGCTGGTGAAATAAATATTCATGGACAAGAGAATTGTTTCTTCCCTTAATTGGTGCCATTTTCCAATAAAATGACCATTATTTGATATAAATCTTTGAACATTTCTCTATTTGTTTTCCTGATTCTCAGCTACTTAAACTCTAATTTCTGAATGTTCCATAGAGCATATAATCATTTTTATTAAAGATTGAAAGGAAATGAGCAAATACAGTGTACTCAATTCTGCCTGCTATATCAAGAGAATTGAATGTAAATGTGCTAGATCTCTCTAGTTTTGCTCAGAAGTGATATTCTCGTCTGCAAAAAAAAAAAAAAAGAAAAAAGAAAGAAAGTACAATTGTCATTTGTAATGCCATGTGTTCTTCATTAGCATTCATCTAAAAATTATTTTCATTATAAAACTAGCACATATAAATATTCAAGTAATAGAGACATGTATGAAATCAGAAGGGGAGCTTTTCTTCTGTACCCCACAGAGTACCCTCTTTACCACTCATCTTTAATAGATGCTTTATTACTGCATGTCTCCTCTCTGCCACATATTGTGCTTGGTGCTAAGGATGCAAACACTGTGCAGCAAAGCCACCATCGCAAGAAACTTCTCTAGGTCGTTTCAAGCTCTGAGCTTCTGCGATTTTAGCCCCTGAAATCCCTAAAGGGAGATGTGACTTTCTTATGGCCTTTGGGGCAAAACGAGGCATCCATCAATGCATCCTGTTTTGTGGCCATCTTCATTTAGGTGATGGCTCCCTGCTCTGTGCGATCGCTTCATAGATAATAGGACCTCAGAATTCTAGAAGGAACTAGAAAGCACTAGAAATGAATCAGTCCTTCTTTCAGCAAATATTCAGAGTGCATCCTAAGTGCCTGGTGCAGTTCCAAATGCTGTCATTGTAGGTGTGAATGAAACATACAGGCATCCTTGTCCTCACAAAACTTGTTCTCTAGAAGAGAGGGATATGTACAAGAACAAACATTCTAAAAAGTAAAATATGACGTGTTAGACTGTGGTAAGTTCCCTGGTGAAAAGTAAAGTTGTGAAGGGTGATACACGGTGCCAGAAGAGGGTTTCAAGTTTAAATCGATGGAGCAGGACCAGCAATGCTGAGTCAATAACTTTTTCGTGTGTATGCTGTGTGGTGGGAGTCACATTCCATTCTTTTTTCCATGTGACTAGCCTGTTATTGTAGCACCATTTGTTTAATTTTTTTTTTTTTTTTTGGTGAGGGGAGGTGCATGGGGAGGAATTGAACACAGAACTCCCGCATGGCAGACAAGAATTCTACCACTGAACTACCCATGCTCCCGCTGAGTCAATAACTTTTAAGTAAATGACTCAAATAACTTTTTTTATTACTCCAAAAACCATAAAAATAAGAATAAAATAAAAAGAAGAATAAAAAAGAACACCCAAAACATCCCATACCCTTCATAGCCCCCTATTATTTATTTATTATCTTTATTTTCTTACCTATCTGTCCATACACTGGATAAAGGGAGTGTGTCACATTTTCACAATCACATAGTCACACCTTAAAAGCAATATAATTATACATTCATCTTCAAGAATCAAAGCTACTGGATTACAGTTGAACCATTTCAGGTTTTTCCCTCTAGCTACTCCAATACACCAAAAACTGAAAAGGAATACCTATATACCACATAAGAATAACCTCCAGAATGACCTCTCAACTCTATTTGAAATCTCTGAGCCACTGAAACTTTGTTTCATTTCATTTTTCTTCCTCTTTTGGTCAAGAAGGCTTTCTCCATCCCAGGATACCAGGGCCAGGCTCACCCCTGGGAGTCATGTCCCACATTGCCAGGAAGACTTACATCCCCTAGGAGGTACCACCATCCTTTTTCAATAGTAAATAGCAATAAACAAAGCTCACGAAAGTGAAGGCATCTCCCGAATTTATAAAATGGAATAGGAGGAGTATAAAATGTATGGTTAAAAAGCATATTATTTCAAACATAGACTGATAATTGTCTACATAATATCTATTTTCCCCTTCATTTTCCATGCTTGGATCCTTTTTTTAGGTTCATTTTCACACTTCTACTCCAAGTGACCGAGAGGTATCTGACCACCATTCCTAAGCCCCAGGAAACTATTATAATATAACCAATCTCATTTAAGTAACCTCATTCCCTTAACCAATATGTTTGTTGTTGTATCTGGGGGGTTGCGCATGGTCCAGTAATTGAACCCGGGTCTCCCACATGGAAGGTGTACATTCTACCACTGAACTACCTGGTACCCACCAATATGTTGTTGTTTTTAACTTTTTTTATTGAATAATATAACATATATACAAAGCAAAGTAAGAAAAAAGCAATAATTTTCAAAGCACTCTTCAATACGCAAGTACAGTACAGAGCCCAGAGTTTGTCATGGACTACCATACTGTCATCTCAGATTTTTCCTTCAAGCTGCTGCAGAATATAGGAGGCTAGAAGGAATAAATATTTCTTTATCACCACAATTTACTTTTTTGCCTTTTTGTAGAAAATAACGTGTATACAAAAAAGCTAGAAATTTCAAAGCACAGTACAACACTTAGTTGTAGAACAGATTTCAGAGTTTGGTATGCGTTACAATTCTACAATTTTAGGTTTTTACTTCTAGCTGCTCTAAGAAACCGGAGACTAAAAGAGTATCAGTTTAACAAATGAGCAATCATATTCATTTCTTAAATCCTATCTTCTCTATATAACTCCACCATTACCTTTGATCTTTCTATCCCTCTCTTTAGGGGTGTTTGGGCTATGGCCATTCTAACTTTTTCATGTTGGAAGGGTCTGTCACTAATATGGGGTAGGGAGATGGAACTAGCTGATGTTCTGGAGAGGCTGGGTTAGGTTTCAGGACTTATCTGGACCAGGGACCCATTTGGAGGTTGTAGGTTTCTGAAAAGTTACACTAGTGCATGGAACCCTTATTGAATCTTATATATTGCCCTAGGTGTTGTTTAGAATTGGCTGGAATGGTCCTGGTTGGGGTTTGGCAGATTACGATAGGTAACAACGTTTAACTGAAGTTTACATAAGCGCATCCTCCGAAGTAGCCTCTTGACTCTATTTGAACTCTCTCTGCCACTGAAACTTTTATTAGTTACACTTCTTTTCCCCCTTTTGGTCAGGATGGAATTGTTGATCCCTTGGCTCCAGGACTGGACTCATCCCTCAGAGTCATCTCCCATGCCACCAGGGAGACTTTCAGCCCTGGATGCCATGTCCCACATAGGGGGAAGGACAATGATTTCACTTATATTGTGGGGCTTACAGAGAATGAGAGCACATCTGAACAACAAAAGAGATCTTCCAGAAGTAACTCTTAGGCATACCTATAGGTAGGCTAAGCTTCTCTGCTACTTACATAAGCTTCATAAGAGTAAGCCTCAAGATCAAGGGCTTGACCTATTGATTTGGGTGTCGCTAATGTTTGACAAATTATCAGGGGTTTTCCTGGTGGTAAAGTTTAATAGTTCAATATTTTTCTCCCAACCTTCAAGAGACTTTGTCAATACTGTTTGATTATCTGCTTAATATAATCTAGGATGTGTCCAGGCATTACATTAAGCTATGCACGATTAAAGGCTCTTATTCTTATTCTGGGCTCCATGTGTTTGAATTGTTTAAATGAGCTATCCAGACAGGTTGAGTTAGATTATGTGCTACAGAAAACTTAGGTTCTGGACAAAATAAACCTTTATTCCTTTGGTCTCAAAGAGTAGGTGTGATTCTAAACTATAGACAATGTCTTCCTTATCCCTGTGCTCTGAATTACCTTCATCCTGACCTGATTGGCTTTATTCTTATCTCTAAATACCAGGTTACACATATATATAAAATAGCCTATCAAAATCCAGAAATAATAAATACCAGTCTAGAGTAAATATGTCTGCTATAAGAGCTTATAATCTAGGCCTCTGTTTTCTTATAAGCATTTTTAAAGGAGACCATACAATTATTGTTCTTTCATTTTTGGGTTATTTTGCCTCACCAAATATCCCACAGGTTCATTCACGTTGTTGCATGCCTCACAGCTTTGTTTTTTTTGTTTCAGCGCAAGATTCGATTATTTGTGTACACCATCGTTCGCCAATGTACTTCTCAGTCAGTACATCCTTCAGCCACCTGCATTCATTAGA
>PVIY010045931.1:0-18754 GCA_004026745.1 Myrmecophaga tridactyla | reverse complement strand
TTGAGTCTTTGAAGTCAGTTATCCTGTCCTCTGTAGCACATATTCTTTCTTCTGCCTCTTCAAAATGGTGTTGTGTGCCTCTAGTATGTTTTCTATTTAGTCAGCAGAGTCTTTAATCTCCATAATACCTCGTATTTTTCTATTTATTCTTTCAAATTCTTCTTTATGCTCTTCTCCTATCTTCTTGATCTCCTTTATGTCATTTTCCATCCCACTTATTTTGTGAAGTAGAATTATAAGAACATCTTTGATCAGTTGTTCCAATTCTGTGTCTCATCTGGTATTTTAATTTAGTCATTAGGCAGGACTTTGTTTGCATTTTGATATGCTTAGTGATCATCTCCTGTTTTGTGGCATGTAAATATCTTGATTAATTTACTTTGGGAGTTGATTTCTTTCAGTAATCTAAGGCCTTATGTTTGCAGGATGGATGTGCATCAGGGAGCAGGGTACTTTGCAGGACACTCAGTGTGATGATTTGTTTCAGGGCAAATATAGGCACAGGTTGGGGATGTTAAGCTCATACTTGTGAACGTGGGCACCCAGGGGCCAGGGAGGATATAGCTGTGTGGATGCACCTATTTGTGGGGGGGAGAGGGTTAACTCTGGTGTGCACTGGTCTAAGGCATGGGGCATTTTGTGCCCATGCATAGAGCTGTGGCAGCAGTTATGCCTTCATGGTTTGGGGGCAGATGTGACCCAGCTGCACAGGTCACCACTTTCTCAGAGCTGAGAAGTGTGGCTTAAAGCTGTGCACATGTGTCATTTTATGACTGCTGTAAACTGAGGTTCCCAGAGCTGAATGACATGACTGGCGAGCCATGCACACGCATGGGTCTAGGTGTGCCATAAACTGATGCACTGAACTCAAGGGTGGGGTGTGTGTGTGTGTGAGGCTGTGCAACACTATGGGCAGGGGGGTGGGAGTAGCCTGGGTATGGAGGTTAATGCCCACAGCCTTTGTGCACCGGCAACAGCCTGCGCAGAACAGGGAGGGGGTTGTAGTGCTTGCGAGGGGTGCAGGAGAGGTGAGTTGGGCTGCACTTGGGGTGGGGATGTGGAGCAGGTACATGCACTGTGGCTTGGTGGGGTGGGGGTGGGGGGCCTGGAGTACAGGGAATGGGAGCAGGTGATGGGGTTCTGGTGCTTGGGGTGTGGGGTGAGTCCCCAGTCCCAGGACTGCACTGATGAGGGTAGTGCGCCCAAGGAACACAGCTTGGCTTACTTCCAGTCCCTGGCTCCTGTCCATGCACCCCCACAGACTCTGCACCTCCATGCCAGGCCCCAGCTTTCTGCTTCTCAGTTCCTTGGCCTCTGTAACTAGGACCACCCTATGTGGTGCAGAAGGCTCTCCCAGGTCAGCTGCACTCCTGAATCTCCACCTCAGTCACCCTCCTGCCCTTTCTCTAACTTTTCTGTGGAGCAGGGCTGATCTCGAGCTACTCTATTCAGCCATCTTCCCGGAAGTCCAATGAAAAAATTTTTATGAAATTAAATATTTAAAAGACCACATAATATTTGCATATACTATGGTTTATTTTACCAGTTTCCTCTTTGGACATTGAGATTAGCTGCAATTTTTCACTCACAAAATTGTAAGAGCATCTGTCATTTTTTAAACTAATTTCTCATTCAAAGTTTGATTCATACTGTCAAATTACTTTCAAATATAATTTCTCTACACATTCAATGGACATTATATTCTTTATAATCTTTTCTAGTATTATTAGTAGGGGGAGAAAAGGTCTCTTGTTAATAATTAAATATTTCCTTCTTTGACTACTGGTAGTTTGAAAAATTTTCACAGGTTTTCTTCTTTTGTAAATTATCAGTTTATGATTTTTCTCCATATTTTAAATTTGGGTGTTTAACTTTTTCTCTTTTATTTGTTAGTTCTGTTCCTTTGCTTCTGTTTTCACACCTTGTTGTTTACTTCTAATTTTTTGTATATTGTCATATGGAAGTTTTATATTTTTCTGTATTTATATCTATGAATTTATATTCATCATTTTTGTATATGGATATATACTTATTCAGATAATATTTACCTCAAATTTCTTCTGGTACTTTATGGTTTTACATTTTATATTTAACCTCTTAAACGAAAACAGTTGGGCTGGCTATGGTGGCTCAGTGGCAGAATTCTCGCCTGCCATACCGGAGACCTGGGTTCAATTCCCGGAGCCTGCCCATGCCAAAAAAAAAAAAAAAAAGATTAAGTCTAAATTTGCTCTGGTGTAGGGTGAAAGAAAGCATTCTAACCTTCCATAACCAATTTTCCCAGATTAATTAATTAACTATGCTTTCTTTCTCTCATTGATTAAAAATCATATCTTTATTGTTTGACAAATTATTATCAACAACTAGGACAACTTCTGAGTTTTCTACTACCATCAGTATTTAGTCCTGCATTTCACATTAACAATATTTAATTTTATTTTCCATTCAAGTGTTTGAGAATAAAATATCTTCTAATTACTCTTTTTCCCAAAATGTTCTGATCAATCTAATTTATTTGTTTTTCCTGACAAAATTTCAAGTCATTTTATTTATTTTAAAGAATTAGCAAATGTGCTGGTTTGAAGCTGTTACACACCCCAGAAAAGGCTGTGTTCTTTTAATTCCTTCCTGTGGATGTAGAACTGTTGTAGGTAAGACCTTTTGCTTAGGTTATTTCAACTGAGATGTGATTCACCCTGTTCGAAGTGTGTCTTAATCCTTTTCCTAGAGTCCTTTATGAGATACAAAATGTGGAGAGAACTTAGAGAGAAAAGCCCTGGAAGAGCTAAGAGAGGACCCATGAAGGAAGCCATTGGAGCCAGAACTGAAGGCAACAAATCCCAGGTGCGAAGGACCAGCAGACACCAGCCAGGTGTTTTCCCATGTGTTAGAGGTGTCACAGATGCCAGCAGCCTTTCTTCAGATTCTAGGTATCATCCTGTCAATGGCTTAATTTGGACATTTGCATGGCCTAAGAACTATAAATTGTGAATTAATAAATGCCCATTGTAGAAGCCAATCCATTTCAGGTATATTGCATTCCGGCAGCTTTAACAAATGAAAAGAACAGAAAAATATAAAAATTCTATTTGGTTTTTCATAGAGTTTCATCTTTTTAAACTTTTGAGTCCAAAGACTTAAGCTACCTCTTCTTTATTTATTTTATATCATTTATTAAGTTTCATAGCTATATAACATTGTTTTTAAACATTCATTGATGCATTTATTATATATTATATTAACTGTTTGGCATTTGATATCATCAAAATATTTTTCTACTGCAATTTGTAACATGATAATAGTGGTATATAAAGAACTTCTTGATTTTTAGTCTATTTTCATACTCACTCTTTTCATGAATTATTGAAGTGTGAGTAATTTTTAGATATTTCCTTTGGATTTTATAGGAAGCCTATACTATCACCTGAAGAAATGATATGTTAAACTTCCTTCATATATTCTTAATACTTCTTTTCATACCAATGTCTTAGAATCGAAATGAACAAATCATAAAAGTACAGGCTCTTCTATGTTTTTGCTTGAGAGTGTGGGTTCTCTAACATGATTAGTGGGAGATCCAGCTTGTAGCATGACCATCATCTGTGTGTGGTCTCAGGAAACTGCAGCACAAACGATGGCAATGAGTGCATTCCTACACTGTTCTTTGGAGAACCTCTTCCTTTTGTCAAGCATTCCTTTGGGAAATTTTAGCTGTGTACACTTTGGGTGTGTAAACCATATTTCTGTTCCCTGGCATCATTTCTCCAGCAGAAACTGAATGATCTGACTGACAGGCGAATGGGAGGAAAGCATAGTTCTTTTAGTCTCCCTTTGTAGTACACACATGCAAATTCTAGATTTGAGGACTGTTATGTTTTGTTAAATTTCAGGACACTCCACTGAATGCATATCGGAAGAAAATTTAATACAGCCATTACCCATTTAAAATTGAAGTATCTGAGGCATAAAATTATTGCCATATTATTCTATTCTGCATTTTATTCTATATAATTTCAAATATATATTATTGCCCATAGCTATATCTTATTATATGAGGTTGGATTATTCATAGTGAAAGTCACTTTATCAGTTTCTCCTGAAATACCTTTGGATTTTCTAGAACAATATCACTTTTACTGATAATATGCTTCTGCAGAAAGTTTTCAGACAGGTACCATGGTGGAAATAAGAATTGGCCTGATTAAACCTATATCAAATATGTGTTTACTCAGAGGATCCAATTTCCAGCTGCTTGATAATATAGAAATATAAGAAATTATTTAAAAATCTATAATACATATTTTCAGTCTTGATATTATTTTTCATAAAGCAAAAGTGAATTTTCACTAGAAAATTATACATTAATGCTGAGCATAGATTTTGAGGGAAGGGAAATCCCCTTTTACTAGTATTAGGAGTGTTTTATCAATGAGCAAAAATGTTTAAGAAGTGGTGCTTACAAAATGAAATTCTAAGAAATGAGCTAACAAGATCCACTGACCTGTAATTCAATGAAAAGGAAATAAAAATCAATTAGGATATGGTGGTCAATACTCAAACCTTGTTCATGCTTCTCTGACCTTGATACTTCTTAAATTACTTTTAGCTCCCACCAAAAAACTATGGTTGGTAAGCAACATTGAAGGAAGAGTGCTCAGGCCATGTCTATTCCCCAAGCACTTGAAAATGTCCCAAGGTCTTAGGACTCCAGATGAGAATATGGAAATAACTGTGGGGAAAAAACGCAGCCTTAGCGCAGAAATGGTCAGTGGAGGAGAATCACAATGAGCACACTTAAAATACATGCAGCATTATAATGAATGAGGCCAGTGAAATGAGAGATTTGTGCAAAGAAAAGCAGCAGCAGTGTCTGGACTGGCTCAAACGGTGTAAGAACCAGAGAAAGGAATTGCAGAATAATTTTAAAAAATAGCATCTAAAAAATGCAGACTGTGAGGAAAAGAAAGCAATCACATGAGGACTTATTGATAGAGACACAAAATCAGAATCCATAGCATGTGCCATGATCATAACTAATATTTAGTGTTAAATATATGCCAGGCATTGTGCTAAGGCCTCCATATGGATTACCTCCTGTATCTTTACATAGTTCTATCAAGTAAGTGCTATTAGTGGTCAAATAAGGAAAACAAGGCACAAATTGATTATCTGCTTAATGAATGCCAAACAGCTTGTAAGGAGGTAGCTCCAGAATTGAACTGTGACAGTCTAACTTCAGAGCTATACTCTTAATCAGTAAGCATAAGCTGCATCACATACACAGAAAAGGGGGAAGGAAATGGAAGAGAAAAGCATAAATCTAGAATCAAGGGAGTGAGACATAGCCAGGATATTTTTCTATCTCTAACTAAAACATTTGCTAATTCCCTGGAGGAGCAAGAGTAAAATCCAAATATAGTTTATTGATAATGCAGTAAATTTAATAATTTAAATGAAATAATTAGCCATTGGACATGTCTCTAGAAAATACTTTTTTAACTGCAAATTTTATTGGGATATATTCACATACCATATAATCCTTCCAAAGTATACAATCAATGTCTCATAGTATCATCACCTAGTTGTGCAATCATCACATTCAAGTTTATACTATTTTCAATTCTCGAAAAGAAAAATAATAAATAGACATAAAAAGAAAACCCAAAACACCCCATACCTCTTATCTAACACCCCCCCATTATTGATCCCTTATATTGGTATGGTACATTGTTAATGAAAGAATATCAAGATATGCTATTAACTATCATTTGTATCTAGCAAGTACTTTTTAAAATACCATATCCAAGATTAAGAAACTTAAGTGAATCAGGTCTACTGTAAAATTTGTGTGCCTAATTCTGAGCAATCTACACTAAAAATATGTACCCTAAAATGTCCATGTGGAAAACCTCATCATTTGGCCATTGAAATAGACCCATACAGGAATGCATAATCCTGTAGGTTATCTACACCCTTCCAACCTCACAGATTAGTACTGTGCCAGTCAGGTATTTGAAGACCGCATATCCAATCAGCATTTTTTCTGGTAACCAGAAAGTTTGGAAGCTCTTACTTAGATGATAGAATTTAGGACCACTGAGCAAATGGCTCAAATTGGTTTGAAGGTTATAGATAATTCTCCTGTCAACTTCCTAGAATGACCTGAGCTATTAAAATTTACCAACCAGCCCCACCCCATTCAAGAGTTATCAAACCTCTGAGGTGATAAGAGTCCTGAAGCACTAAGTGCAAAGTATCATGAAGAAATGTAGTTACTTAAATTAGGACGCACTAGTAGGCTTTAGGATTTCAGTACTTTATCCATTAAAGAATGTTTAAGTGATAAAGTGGAAAATGAATCTTATCACAAGACTAGCCTTAACTTTGTTTTCATCCTTAGAATATAACAGCCATTTGCACTATATTCTGCCAGACAAAATGCACTTGAATTTTTATTCCATCATAGATCAGTTGTTATTCCAAGCAAATTCAAAACCTCCTTGGACTTGTGACTAGGAAAGAAAGATGTATAAAAAACATTGATCATTTAAAAAGTATGTTGCATATTTATGTGATTATCACCTCTAGGTGGTATAGGAAGTAGATAAATAAAAGACACAATTTCTAACCCCAAGACATTTTATGGAGAATTTAGATTTTCTATATGTAAAATATAAAAGATTACAGTTTGAAATACATGCCATATAAAAATGCAATAGTAGGTCAGAAGAGGGAAAGCGCAAATGAAATGGAAAGTGAGTTAGAGAAGCCTCACACAGAAAGTGGTACTTGAATCACCATTAAAGAATGAATTTAAATATTCATAATAATGTCAAAATAACATAAGAAGTACTGCCTTTGTTGGCTATCCTGGCTTTATGCCCAGTGTTTTACAAACATTTTCTCATTCATTCCTCTCAAGAATTCTTTGAAATCGACATTGTTATTCCCATTTCCCTGAAGATAAAACTGAGGATTAGAGAGATAAAGCAACTTGTCCTAGATCAGAGCTAGTACTCTTTTTTTTTTAGAGCTAGTACTTTTGAACTCATGTGTGTCTTACTCTAAAGTTTTCCCCATCATTTACTCTGCCTCTCAGGTGGAATCTGGAACAAAGAACAAAGACATACATTTCAAGTATATCAAATGAAAGATCAAGAGTCCTGTTTGGCGTTGTAAGATGTAGATAAGAAAGCATTGTGCCTTTTAGCTGGGAAAACAAATTAAGGCTAAACTTTAGGGGGACTTGAATGCCAGGCTAGGGAATGTGAAATGTATTTCATAGAGCATGGCAGAACATTAAAAATCACTGTTGAATGGACTGAAAAAAAGAATGTGGCATTTACTAAGATTATCCATACTATGAAACGCATATTCTAACGGAGGGACACTAAGGTTAAGAAATCACTTTAGCAGTCCAGGAGAATGATAACCAGAGTGTGATTTGGAGTGGTGGCAATGGGAACGGGGAGAGAAAAATACCTACGAGAGGGAAAATATAAGAGAAAGAAATGGCAGTGAGAAGCTTTGAAAGGTTTTTAATTCAGGAACCCATTATTTTTTAATGTTTTGGGAGACATAAAAGGTCTCTAAGCAAAAAATAAATAAATAAAAAATTATCTTCCTGGGCTTTCCTTTCCCGTCTAAAGATTCTCAATTTACTGAGTAGTCCACTTTTATTTGGGGGATATGTCCACTGGCGAGCACACCAATCCTGTGCCGGGCTACCTCATTATATTGCTACAGGCTTTGTGCTCTGCCTCTTCAGATGAATGGCTTTTTCCATCATATATCATCACCATGACAGCACAGGGATGATCTACCACCGCAAGCGCTGTAACCTGATGATGTGGACGGTAGCAATAACGCAGCCTCCTCAGGGGAGAGAAAGGCAGCGTTTTTTTCTTAAAGGTAAACGGGAAAAGTGGAGAGGGGGAAAAGTGAACTAAAAAATTAAGTACTGCCTTTTCAATGATTCAAAATACTACTGCACTGTAGGCAAGGGGTACTGTGATAAGGCAGAGAGCAGGAGAGAATTAGAATGCTTTGAATAATGCTGAAATTCACTCTGGGAATCACAGGTATAGAAATCAATTTTTAAGATGAAAACCTTGAATGGGTAATTTTTGACCCACATTATGACTGAATTATGTAGATCTTGGATCTTAATTAGAGTCATATGCCTATCAACTAAAACCCTCAGGTGTGCAATTTAAACATGTTTTTAAATGAAAGAAGAGGACCCCTGAATGGGACACGGTAAAATTATCCTTCTAAATATTATCTGACGTTTTTCAGATTTTATTTTTTGGACCTGGAGAAAATGTCAAGTCTTGATTTGTTAAATTGCTAAATTAAAAATATTGTCACACATACTACTTGACTACTAATCAGGGAAATGTATAATTATATAGGTCTTATTTTTTTTACTTGGAAAAACAAAACTCGGATTAATATTTTAGAATAAACACAGTACGATTTAATTCAGTCTCCCTACATATCTCCTAAGCAGAATCAGCCTCTCCCTTAGGTAAACATTCTGGATTGCTTAATGTTTAAATTTACAGAAGTTGCTTGTAAAGACTTTCTCTTCCCTCCCTTATACACAGATCGATTCCCCTTGGGTGTTGGTATCTTAATCATATAATCATTTGGGTTGGAAGAACCTATGCTGGGTCACTAATCTATTCCCATGAATCACAGCAGAATTGATTTTATTATTACTAAGTCATTCCTGATCGATGGGTGTGGGGATTCAGCCTTGAATTTCTCCAATAATGGTGATTCCCAGCCTCTTCTGGCAACTGATAGCATTCCAAACTATTCATATTATTATAAAGTTAGTCCTTATATTTAATCTAAATTTTCCCTTCTGGAATTGAGGCCCATTACTTCTTGTTCTGTCTTCACTGACTAATGAGAATTGGTCCCTTTCCTCTTTATAACATCCCTTAATGAGTCTGCAGACAGTTATGTTTCCCTCCAGTCTTCTTTTCTCCAGACAGAACATGCCCACTTCCTTTAACCTTTCCAACATAGGTCTTATTTTCCAAATCCTTTATCATCTTTGTGGCTCTCCTCTGAACTCTCTCTATTCTGTCTATGTCTTTTTGAAATGTGATGCTACAACTTAAACGCAGCATTTCACTGGAGGCCAGAACAACCAAGGAAAAAGCAGAATAATGTCTTTTCTCTGTTCTGCATGCCATTACTTTTCTGTCCTCTAGTAGACCTAATAACAATTGTATATATGTAGGTCCTGCTAAATGCATAAACTAGGATAATGGCAAATCTGGTGACATGTCCTTGTATGATACTTTGAAAATGTCATTGATGGCTGTGATGGTTAGATTCTGGTGCAGCCTGGCCAGGTGTTGATGTCCAGTTGTGTGGTCAGGCAAGCACTGGCCTGACCATTACTGCAAGGATATTTTGGGGTTGATTTATAAACCAGAAGACTGGTTTATTAAATCATCAGTTAGTTGATTGCAGTTGCGGTCATACATCTATGATCAACTAAAGCCATGTCTCCCATAAACTAGATAATCCAATCTGCTGGATTTGAGCCCATCAGTTGAAGACTTTTAAGGGAGAAGAGGGAATTTTTATGGCTTCTTCAGCCAACAAGCCTCACCTGTGGAGTTCATCAAGCCCTTTTGTCTGAGTTACCAGCTTTACATCCTGCCCTACAGATTTTGGACTCCTTCATTCCCACGATTGCATGAGACATCTTTATAAATCTCATATTTACAGATATCTCCTGTTGGTTCTATTTCTCTAGAGATACTTGACAAATACAATTGAAAAAAATGTTATTTCACAGTGGAGACATCCATGGGATTCTCTGAACTTGGATTCTTTTCAATGTCCAACTATCTTCTCACTCTGTAATGGTTAAGTTCATGTGTCTACCTGGTCCGGTTTTGGTATTCAGTTGTTTGATCAAGCAAGCACTGGCCTGATTGTCATTGTGAGGATATTTCATGGGCTTAAATCAATAAGTTAATTGCATCTACAGCTGATTTCATCTACAATCAATTGAGGAGATTGCCTTCAATAAGGAGATAAGTCTCATCTAATCAGCTGAAGGCTTTAACATGAAAATTGATGATTTCAGCAGTCAGAGGGAGAATTTTCATTTCTACTTAGACCACCTGGCTTCTCTTAGAGAATTCATCAAAAACGTTCATTGGAGTGCCCAGTTTCTGGCCTGGCCTACAGAATTTGGACTTTTACCCCACAGTCATGTGAGCCAATTCCTAGAAAATATATATATCACCTGTTAGTACTGCTTTGCTAGATGATCCTAATATAACCCCCCAACAACAATAACAAACAGCAGCAAAATAAAATGCTCAATAAGTTAAAGTTCTTAGTTATCATTCACTTTCGGCGTATTTATATGGTTCTGTCTTTGTCTATACATGATCAAAGAATCAAAAAGAAGCCGATTAAGTAAAAGGAGAACAAATTAGCACATATTTTCAAAAATATAAAATAATTTGAAGTTTTCCTTTTCTTTGCTATTTATGCATCATTCGGTTGTAGACTTTGAAAAAATCACAATTTAATTAAGTGACAATTTTCCTCAGATGTTATTGCACAAAACAAGAGCAGGACTCACAGAATCCTAGAATGCCAGATTTGGAAGAGAGCTAAAAAAAAAACCCTCTTAGTAAACATGAAATAAAACTGAAACACAGAGTGATAAAATAAATTATTTAAGGTGACCTTTTAACACTGGTTTATTGTTTAAATAGTTCTTAAAAATAAAATTTTTATATTAAGTGCCAACTAGTATGTTAGCATAAGAAATAAAAATTAATTATGATTTATGTCTTACCCTTAAAAGGCTAGGGAGTTGCAGGACCAGAATCCATATCTCCTGACATTCACAGCTTATTTTCCCTTATAAAAGCCTGCCTGTCCCCTGACACATTTTTCATGGAATTCCTTTTTTTTTTTTTCCAGAATGGAGGATTAGATTTCCAATGCTCAAATTCCATGTGAGGATTCTCTCAGTTGTGGTGTAACAATTGAGAAATGTAGTAGAATTCTGGGAACCATCAATGATTATGAATTTCCATTCCACTTCCACCCAAAGACTAAATTTCTTTTTTGTGAACATAATTCACGCTTCCTACAGATTCAGTGTGTGCTTTTAGAACCACTTGATCTAGCTCATGTCACCACAGTCCAATGTATACTCTGTAGTTTATGCTCAATAGTCATTTTCTTCATTGGGAAACTCTACTTTTTTTTTTCCAAGCAGAAAGGGAAAGTAAGGAGAATCAAGAAGTATAAATAAGAATAAGGGAATAAGATGGGAAAGGGAATATCCAAGTACTTATAAAATCAAATGTTTATATGTAGCACCCAGCGAGCTTGCTAAAATGAGGCTTATGATTGAGTAGGTCTATGGATAAGATCTGAAAGTCTGCATTTCCAAAAATTTTCTAGTTGATAACAGTGCTGCTGGACCTTAGGTCACACTTAAAATATAAAGTTCCAGAGAGAATTGATTTAAGACCTTTTGTCACTTGGGCTGTATTCTAACCAGTGGAAGTGTCAAGTCCCTGAGAAAAAGTGACCATGCAGACACAAAGCTTTCACAAGGCATTCTCTCATTTAATATAGTTTCAAACATGGCTCACTGGGGAAGAGCAATGCTTTTCTATGTCTGCCTTAAAAGAAAATTGAAATAGCTAAATATCATTTCCTTTTTCCAAGTACAGTAAGCAAGACTAGCAGAGCTTGGATAATTGAATGACTAGCTGTTTAAGATATCACTAAGATCATTTTTATTTATCCTTTTTAGGGTCTATTTTATTTATATTAATTCAAGTGTGTTAACTTTTAAATCAGGGTCTTGTAATTCTTGTCTTTGTTACTTCTAATTTTATTGGTTTCACTCAAGTGAAAATTAATCCATGATTTAATGGATTATTTTGGCTATTCTTACAAGATGGACAAAAGAAAACCATTCGACTGATTTGGTCCATTTACTCAACAGTACACTCAATTGGATAAAAAAAGGATCAATATAATGTACTGGTTTCAATATAATGTGCGGATTTGCCCAATTTCTAAGTTTACAAGTTGATTTAGTTAGACTTACCCACTTGGAAGACTTACGTAACAGAATCTGCTGTTCTCACTAGCAATATATTCATGCAGGTACTGAATTGAGTTCACCTAGAAAGACTTACAAAAATATGTGATTTGTTTTCACTCATCTACTTATTCCATAAATAACTGTAAATTACCTATCAATTCAGAGTTTTGTTTTAGGTTTTGTTATAAAACCTAAATTTTAGTTTTTGAAATTTAAAAATTTTTAGGACAGGCTTGAAATTACTTTGAAAAAGGTATTTTTATTATTATGGAAGAATCATTGGAATTTTAATGAGACAATTTGTGGCTTTACAAAAAATAATAGAAACTTTGATTTTGAAGACAGACTCCTGGCAACTTTTTTCCCACATCCTACCACTGGTCTACAAAAATATTTATACAAAAGCCTAAGACTCAAAAGCTTAAAAAGACTCTCTAGTGCCGATTGCTCATTTCACAGATTCTATTAGATAATTTTTTAGAATAACAATTTTGGAAAAAGTTTTAAAAATATAATCAGATTCTATGAAATAAGCATATACTTGAGAACCTGAAATTTCTTCATGCACCACCTAAACTAATTATATTTTTGTCTAGACTGAATTTCATATTTTGCAAATAATTGCCAAAAGACCATATTTTCTTGAAGAGTAGGCTCCAAGTTCTCCTTGCCTAATAATATTTAGGCACTAGTAAATAAAAAATAAATGATTATTGAATGAATTAGTGATTATACGCAATTTCTTGTGTCAATTTTATTGTCAATTTATTTCAGGCTTGCAAAAGAAAATTTTTACTATTGGTTTTAATTTAGTAACCCCAAGATCATCAGGAATAAAAGAGTAAAGTAATGTAATCCAAGTTTTCTATGTCAATATTCTAAGAGTTAGAAAAGAATCAAATACAGTTGGCAGGGTAGGGAACTGGTGAATGTCTTATTTTTCTTTAACATGATCCACATTCTTGGATTCATAATTGTAAAGAAGCTCATTGGTAAGTATATATTTTATAATAAAAATTTTTCTTGTTAACCATACCAGATGTTATAAAAATTAACGATAAGATTTATCAGATGTTATAGCTTGTTAGTTTTCATTCTTTGCAGTGTACTCTCCTCTACTACTACTGTGGAGACCTACCCATTCTTAAATATGGTAGGAAATATTTTATAGTCTAAATCAGCACTGTTTTCTTCAGAATTGAGGCAGTCTTGCTCTTTGTACCCTAAGGCTGTGATTATCAGTCCTAGTCATTGATCATCCACCTCACTTCTGAGAAAGATGCAAATTTTTATATATCAGGCCATTTGTTAAAACATTTTCTCAGCTTTATGTCTTTCTGATTACATTTATAATGTATATTAATTGGATGAAATACAAAATATTCATAAAAGTATGAAAAGAAAGTAAAGAACACCATTCTAGCAATTGTGCACAGAATTTACCCCTTGTGCATAAATGTGTCTTGATAACTAGACTATTGTTCCAGTCATGTTAAGACTGGGGTATTGTTATTCTAAGTAATTGAGAACAGCTTTGTATTTAGAACAATTCTTTGATCACAAATTCCAATTAAAATATTTTATTAAGTTACATGCCTATCTTTGAGTATAAACTGCTTTTAGACTTGTCATTTTCATATTAACTTTGTTATATCACTCTTATTCTTACAGGACTCCTAAATATTGCCATCCTAGACTTTTAAAACATTCTCATGATTGTTATTAACACATTCTTCTTCCTTCTGGATTCTGTAAACCAGAATGGACAACCTTCACTCTAGACCTTTTGTTGGTAGTTCTCCCGTCTGTAATATTAAAGGCCAACTAGGTGATAGAAAGTATGCCTTCATTTTAGCAAGAGATTGGAATATAAGGACTGACTACTTATGGATAAGGAATATTTTTGAAAATACAGGAATAGCAAATATATGGGAAGGCACTATGGTCAGGCTGATGCAGAACACTCAGGTAAGGAACACATCCAGAAGATGCACCAGGCACCCCACCCAAGGAGAAGATCCATACCTCCCTGGAGAGGGTGCACTTATGGCCTCCTGGATGGTAGAGAAGTTCATTGATGTGCCAAACTTCTAGTACCCTCTGGGAAGCTGACCATAGAGACCATGGCACATCTCAGAACTCATGGCAAAACCATTCAAGGAGAATCCAAGTTAAACCATCCATGGGGAAGTTCCATGAAGAATGGAATTCAGTAGGGAGCCACTCTGAGACATCAGGGAAACACACCCACAGGAATGTGTAGAAACCTGCCAAGAATATCACACATTAGAGTGCCTGCTGATTATAAAATTTAACATAATGCCAGCTAGCAAGGGAAAATGTTCCATCATTACAAGCAATGCAGTAAAAGATGGATTTGGAGTTGAGAGGCAATAGATTTCTAATAAACATGCCACTAAAGTTCCAGACTCTTGCAATATATCCCTTCTTGCTGACTATTTCCTATGACATGAAGAATATTGCAGAATAATGAAAGGTAGAAGTCACAGAACATACTATCTAAGCAATATTAGATATATCTAATATAGATAACATTTCTAATGTCAGTATAATCTTGTAAATATTTATTTATTTATTTTTACATGGGCAGGCACCAGGAATCTAACCCAGGTCCTCGGGCACAGCAGGCAAGCGTTCTTACCTGCTGAGCCACCGTGGCCCGCCCTTGTAAGTATTTTTAATAGCATGTGTTGGATCATATTTGTATTACTTCTGGCTCTAGTTTATGCACTTATCTAGTTTTCTTTTCTCTTCGCATGTTTTGATTTCTTATAAGTTTTTAAATGCTTTCTTGAATATAAAGGGGTGGAAATAAGTACTGTGGTAGATGGAATTGTGTACCCCAACTAAGACATATTCTTAATCTTAATCCATGGTCCTGTGGATGCAAAATCATCTGTTAATAAGAATTTTTGAAACCATTAAGTTTGGTTAAGGTGTGGCCCAATTCAATCAAGGTGGTCCTGAATCTGTACTACTGGAGTTCTTTGTAAGCAGAAGAAATTTTGACACCGTCAGTCAGAGAAGGCCACCCAGGAAGAAACCAGAAGAGCAGTCACAAGGAGAGAGAAATCGCCATATCACAAGCAGCAGAAATGAAACTGAGTAATTCCAAGGATTGCAGCAACCCAGCACCAGGTCACTACAGACATTTGGGGGAAAGCATGGTCATGCCAACGGCTTTGGTTTTGGTTTGCTCTGAAAACGAGACAGGAAACCTTGCTATTTTTTAGGCTAATTCATTATGTATATTTATCATAGCCTGGCAAAATAAGACAAGTACATAACATAAATTTTTCAATTTCAATTTAAATAAGTATCAGGTACTTTATTTAGTCTTGACCATAGTTTTCCTAAAACATAATGATATTTGATGTAAAAATTAAGAAACCAATTTTCCATCTAGGAATATAATTGTCATATACATTCTTTCTTAACTTTTTAAATTGTGAAATATAACATATATATGAAAAAGCAATAAATTTCCAAGTACAGTTTAACAAGTAGTTATAGAACAGATTTTAAAGTTTGGTATGGGTTACAGGTCTATGATTTTTCATTTTTTTCTTCTAGTTGCTCCAAGATACTGGTGACCAAAAGAAATATCAATATAATGATTAAGCAGTCATACACATTTGTTAAATCCTATCTTCTTTGTTATACGTCCTCTTCTTTTCTTTTTTTTGTGAAAAATAACGTATTACAAAAAAGCAATAAATTTTAAAGTACATTGCAACATTTAGTTGTAGAACAAATTTCAGAGTTTAGTATGGGTTACAATTCCACAATTTTAGGTTTTTACTTCTAGCTGCTTTAAGGTACTGTAGACTAAAAGAAAATATCAATTTAATGATTCAGCACTCATACTCATTTGCTAAACCTGACCTTCTCTGTGTAACTCCACCATTACCTTTGATCTTTCTCCCACACTTTTTCTGGATGGGTATTTGGGCCATGCCCATTTCTAACATTTTCATGGCTGTTGATAATATGAGATAGGAGGATGGAACTAGTTGATGTTCTAGAAAGGCTGGTCCCTCTGTATTTTAGGACTTATCTAGTCTAGAGACCCATCTGGAGGTTATAGGTTTCAGGAAAGTTACTCTAGTGCATAGAGCCTTTGTAGAATCTTATATAATGCTCTAGGTATTCTTTAGGATTGGCAAGAATGGTTTTGGTTGGGGTTTGGTTTTGGTTAGGTAACAAAGTCTAGCTGAAGCTTGTGTAAGAGTGACCTCCAGAGTAGCTTTGCAACTCTATTTGAACTCTCTCAGCCACTGATGCCTTATTTATTATACTTCTTTTCTCCCTTCTGGTCAGAATACCATTGTTGATGCCATGGTGCCAGGGCCATGCTCATCCCTGGGAGTTATCTCCCATCCCACCAGGGAGACTTTCATCCCTGGATGTCGTGTCTCATGTAGGGGGAAGGGCAAATGTTTCACTTGCAGAGTTGGGCTTAGAGATAGAGAGACCACATCTGAGCAACAAATGAGGTTCCCTGGAGGTGACACTTAGGCATACCTATAGGTAGGCTAAGCTTCTCTGCTACGCATGTGAGCTTCACAAGAGCGAGTCTCAAGATGAAGGGCTTGGCCTATTGATCTTGGTGTTCCTAATGTTTGACACAGTATCCAGGGTTTTCCTGTGGTAAAGTTTAATAGTTCCATATTTTTTCTCCCATCCCTCAAGGGATTTTGCCAATACTTTTTGATTATCTGCATAATATACTCTGAGATGTATCCAGACATCCAGTTCTAAAGTACTGGCAATGTCTTCCTTATTCCTGTATTCTGATCACCTTAATCCCCACCTGATCAGCTTTATTCTTATTGCTAAATACCAGGTTATACATATATAAAACAGCCCCTCAAAATCCAGAAGTAACAATTACCACTCCATACTAAATGTGACTGCTATAAGAGCTTACAATCTAGGCACTAGTTTTCTTATAAGTTTTTTTTCTAAAGGAGATTACAAAATATTAGTTCTGTTGTTTCTGGTTTATTTTGCCTCACCAAATGTCCCACAGGTTTATTCACATCGTTGCATGACTCAAACCTCATTCCTTTTTGTAAAAGCACAATGTTAAATCAGATGTATACACCTTCATTCACCAATCTACTTCTCACTCAGTGCATCTTTTGGCTACCTCCACTTACTGGGCCTCATGTATATAATGTCCAAAGTCAACAGTCCATCAATTTTAGATAATTTCATTGTCCCAAAGAGAAAGATAAGCAATAAACACACCATCACCAAATAGAAAATCCAAATATCTCCCTAACTCTTCCTTCTCCCCACTCTATACCTCTGTAATTGCTGGGGTACTGTTGATGTTTTCCTATTAAACATAGTTCATAGAATGCAATAGCATTTCTCCTCCTATACCCTAAAATTATACACTTTTTGTACAAGATTCATACCTTTGTGGTAGTTCATACAAGAACTTCTTTATATTTGTAGTGTTAATTGCTGGGACACATGAATCTATACAACCTTTTCCAATCATGTTCAACTTCAATATGGTACTATCACTTATAGACCCCACTAATGGACTGCTTTCACTTCTATCTATTACTTTACAGTTAATTTCAACCTCATTAGCTAACTGTTCACCCATCTCAGGCATCTGGGTACATCTAAATCCCCTATATTCTGTATTACAAGTCTCTGATTTTACCTTTACCATGGCCATAAAAGTGGAATCATAAAGTATCTATCCTCTTGTATCTTGACTATTTCACTCAGTGTTATGTCCTCAAAGCTCACCCATCTTGTCATGTGGTTCTGGACATCATTTTGTCTGACTGCTGCAAAATATTCTGTCGTATGTATATACCACATTTTGTTAATCCACTTATCTGTTGATGGGCACTTGGATTGTTTCCATCTTTTGACAATTGTGAATAAAGCTGCTATGAATATTGGTATGAAAATCTCTGTTTGTACAACTACTTTCAGCTCTTCTGAGTATATACCAAGTAGTGGTATTTCCAGGGCATAGGGCAAATCAATATTTAATTTTTGGAGGAACCACAAGACTGTCTTCCATAGTGGATGTAGCATTGTATATTCCCACCAGCAGTGCATAAGTGGTCCAATTTCTCCACATCCTCTCCAACATTTGTAGTTTCCTGTTTGTTTAGTAGCAGCCATTTTTATAGGTGTGAGGTGTTATCTCATTGTAGTCTTTTTTTTTTTGTGAGAGAATTAAGAATTCTACTCTGATTGATGATCAATCATTTTAGCAGAGGATGGATTAAGGGAATAACTTGGAATCTGAAGCCAGAACCATCTAAGAAAATAGTTTGGGGTCCATTCCAGCTTATGGGTAAGGGGTGGGGAAGATAGAAGCCTCAAAGAGATTCTCAAATTTTAGTGTGTGTAGAGATTTGCTAGGATATTTGTTAAAAATTGCAGAGTCCCTGGACCCACCTCCATCGATTTTGATTCCATTGCTCTAGAGTGGGCCTACAAATTTGAAATTTACACAATTACTCAAGAAGTTCTAATATAGGGACACAGCATTAACACAGGGCTACTCTAATTCTAACTGGGAAAAGAAACAAAAATGCAAAGCAGATTGCATTAGTTATTTGTTGCTTGGGCAACACT